>PVIC010020686.1:0-29297 GCA_004025085.1 Thryonomys swinderianus
CCCCCCCCTTCCCATCTGCTGCCCCATCTCTGAACTCATGCCTCACTCATTTCTGCAACTGGTCCTATTATGCTTTACAATCAAGGAAGATGTGGCTTCTCTTCTAACTTGATTATTAATTCTTTAAGGCCAGGAACTATATCTTCTACTTCGTTTTCATATCCCATGGCCCAAACACATGATGGTTCAGTTTCCGACTAGAATTGCATCGCTGTTAACTTGCAATTCTCCCCAGAAGAACGTGGTATTACCTGAACCTAGAGACTCAATATCCACTTCTTCATCTGGGTCATCCACAAACATAGAAAAGACCCATCCCAGATTAGATCAGAGAAAACCCTAGTGTTTATCATTTTCCAACTGGGAATGTATCCACTTATCTTTAGCTTTGTTTATGGTCTTTAAGCCAATTCCATATTCATGATAAAACAACCCTTAGTGACTCAATTTTTTAAAAAGTCATTAGAGTGGGATTTTCTCACAGGTTTTTGAAAGTCAAATTAAACTGCGTTCTGTGGTTCCCTCTTATCCATATGCTTATTTATCTGCTAAAGAACTCAAGGAGATTAGTGAGGCATGATTTCTCCTTCCTGACACCTCGCTGCCTTCCCTCTAATAAGCCATGTTTACTTAAGTGTTCAGCAATGCGACTTTATTATACATTTGCTCAGTAAACATTAAATGCTTATGCCATGCAAGCTTCTAGCAAACCGTCCCTAGTGATACGGAAATATCTCGGCAGATTGGTTTGATGCATTAAGTGAAAAAGAACTTAAATAATGGGTTGCTTTGTTTTCAACAGAAAGAGTCCATCTCAGCTCACAAATCCAGACTGGAGTAATAGGCATCCCTGGACAGCCTGGTGGAGGATACTCTGAGTGTAGCTCTGAGATCTGAGGAGAGCGGGGAGCGCCCTCTGAGTGAGGTGGGCTGATGCCGCAGAGAACACCCCAACATATATCAAGACCAAGCAGATAATCGAATTCCAAAAACATTGAATGAAATAATCTCTTTCCAACTTCAGAACATGGGGTTGAACAAACTGTGGTCAGACCCAGGGTGGCCTTTTTACATCTCTCTTTTCCATTCACAGTTTCTGAGGCACAGGAGCCTGGGTGGGGACTCTGTTCCATCTTGCATGCTCCCTACAGGCACTCTCCATGTCTCTACGGACACCCTCAGGGCCTCCCCCAAATTGCTGTACAATGATGCAACCACAGTTTACCCTTGAACACAAGTCTGTCTTCTTTAGTATTCGACAGTCAGTTGTCCCAACAGCGAGCACTTGTTTTTATCTCATGATACTGGGGTTTGAACACAAGGCCTTCACACTGAGCTACATGGCCAGCCCGTGCTTTATTTTTTTATCTTAAAACAGGGTCTCCCTAAGTTGCTAGGCTGCCCAGGCTGGGCTCGAACCTGTGATCCTCCAACTTCAGGCTTCAAGAATGCTGGGATTATGAGTGTGTGTCACCATGCTTGTCTCTGGATATTTTCCGTAGGTGTTTTGCCTCTTCCTTGCTATGAGGTACCCAATAAAGTCCTGAAGGTGGCTTTTTTTCAGCCTGTGGAAATTGGAGCAGGGTCCATATGACTCAGCAGAAATGGCCGTAACCAATGGGAGAAGTTATTCTTAGCCTTCCATCTGTGTCTGGAGTTGGGGAAGCCATGGAAAGGATGATAACAGATAGGCTGGTCTTTGCCCCATCCACGTGGTGCAGGTGGCAATGTGGAGAAGATATCCACATTGAATCAGAAATCCTGCTCATTCGGAGCTAGGAATTCTGGTCCAAGATGGCGCCATGGAACTTAGCCACAATCATACTCCCTCTCAGTTCCGATGCTTGGATGTGGAATTGAGATGGAAGGAGTGACAGCTGTATACGAGGGGCCAGGCTGGGTACCAGCCTTCAGGTCCCCATGAGACACTCAGGGGTCACCTCTCCAGGCACGGGTCAAACCGCAATCTTGACTTGAGTGTCACATCTAAAAGCATGTGATGAATTTGGTCAGTGGTTTTTTTCCAGAGCCCTAAAACCTCAAGGAGCTGGCTGCCCTGAATTTAGCCTCTCAAAAGACTGTTTCATCCACTCACCACTCCGCTGTCAAAACCATAAGGATGAGTCACTGTGAAAGCACAAGATGACTAAAGTCCCAGGGTGAGTTGGTCACCGGAAACCTCAGTACCCTCTGCGTCTGCAGCGACGCCCCCTCCCACAGGAGTACATTGGCCCGTTGCAGAGTTAGTCAGCCCAGAAGACTCCGTTCAGGGCTGCAGGTGATGACTCACACCTGTGCGGAGCCTTGGGGACCTGCCCGTAGGCACTGCAGACAACAGAAGTCTTGGCAGCTTTGCCGTAAAACTGTCCCCTGTAACTTGTCCTGTACCTGTAACTGGCTGGTCTCCACCAACGCTTCTGAAACCCCATACATTGAGAGTTCCTCGTCCCTTTCCCCTAAAGTAAACGGTGAGCAAGTGAAAATATTCAGGCCTTCAAATGTGTGCAGTAAGATGTGCACTCTGGGAAGAGGTGTGCATGACTAGGGAAGTTCCTGTGACTTCAGCCAGCCCCAGAAAGCTTTTGTTAGCACTGCATTTTTTTTTTTTTTTTAAAAAAACGGGGTCTCAGTTTATAGTTCAGGCTGGCTCTGAGCTCACTATGTAGTCCAGGCTGGTCTCAAACTCAGCAATCTTCCTGCCTCTGCCTCATGAGTGCTGGGATTACAGGCATGAGCCACCACGCCTGGCATGGTGGTACGTGGTGCTGGAGACTGAACTTGGGACCTTGTGCTTGTGAGACAGATACCAGAACCACTGAGCTAAATCCCCAGCCCAGCAGTCCATTTCTGGAGGAGGGCCAACCCACATTTAGGCCCAGGTCTAAGCAAGTCAGTTCTCACCACAAGCTTACCCCACAGAGAACAGAGAACCCCCAAAACACAGGAAACTTCATTGGCCTGACCTCTTTGGAAGCAGGTCTCTGTTTCCTGGGGAACATTTTCCAAACACAGCAAATCCTCTAGCCTGAGGAGGAAATGTGTCCAAGGGGGCGAGGCCCATTGGAAGTCTCAGGGACAGGCACTGGGCAACCGTACGCTGCCTGTGGGCCTTTCCTTCCACCTGACCCCCTTGGGCCTGGACACAGTCAACCCCGGGGAGTCCGACGTGTGGGCCTGCATTTGACTTGTAAACCAAACAGCTCCAACTTAGCACAATAGGTAGGTTTGAACTTTACTGTCTTTCAGGGAATTAAATGCTTGAGAAGCCCGGGAGGTAGGAATGAGCAGCTCTAAGTGGTATTGATTTCGGGCTCAGATGTTCTCTCTCTGCCTTGCAGAACTTGTTTTTTTAATTTCCAAATCTTGTTTAAAATGATTTTACATTTGTATGGCTTCCTAGACTCAGTTCAGCAAGAAGTCATCTTTATTTTCTTTAAAGAAGTAAAATGTCATTCTTATATTTATGTCCTCTTGCCCTAAATTTTATGGTGGTGGAGGCATAAATAAGTGTGTTAACCTGGGGATTAAAATCTCGAATTTTGGGATGAGTATAGTAAATAAGCCAGAGAAGGGATTCTGGTCTCACCATGGTTATGTTCCAGAACATTCCACAGAATTCAAGTCACTAAACCAGCAAGTCCTGACCCTTACTCCTCCCTGGCCCCATGTCCTTTCTTCTAGCACACTTACAGATTCCACGCTTGTTACTTATTAGTAGCTGCATGACCTTCAGCCAGTTCATCAACCTCTCTGAGCTTCCGTCTCCTCCTTTGACTGGCTAGTCACTCGGGTCTGGCTGCCAATCACACGGCAGAGCTCACAGAGACCCGCCAGCATCTCACAGGGACATATGTGCTTCAAACCCAGCAACAAGCTCCCTCTCAGTCCCTCGGGACAATTGTGTCTTTCCAGCCAAATATGGCAGGAGCCGAATGAGGGGCACTCTGGTCCCTGACAGTGCCCTGATGAGGTGCCCTGCGGAGACCCTGGCACTGGCTCCCTTGTGTTGTGGACACCTCACCCTCTTCCTCAGTGGCTGTTCCCTTGGGCCCCAGTCAAAAGGGGAGGGGGAAGGAAGAAGGTTGTTCGTCTTTACAGCCGTTTTCTAGGGGTGCAGTGAATCCTCTGGCTCACCGGCTATTGCTCAGTGTGGTAGTAAAGGGAAACCCTCACTACTTTACTTTGAGTATTCTCTCAAAATTCATTTTTAGAAAAGAGAACATCTTTACTATTTCAAAGCACTAAAATATAAGCCCTACTTGGCCAGAGAGCAATAGCCATATGGCACCTGTGGCCTCAAGTGTAGACTTTGGGGTAATGCAAGCAACAGCTTTCTCTGGTTTAACTGAGGCTCTCCTGAGGGACGGCGACAAAGGCTCTGCACACACAGGAGAGGAAGACAAGGCCGAAGAGGAGCCTCCTTGCGTGTGCAAGGAATTGTGGGACTCAGAATGTCAGTGCCCCGGGCTCAGCCTCATGTGATCATGGCGCACAGAGTGCTGTGGATAGTTTTGTAGGCTCCTGAACATACTCAATGCCAAATGACTTAGCAAGAGTCAGCCACGGAAGTGTCACATGTCCAATTTTCAAAAAGACATGCAGCCCCCTGGGAAGCCGTGGCAAGTCTCTCAGCTCATGGAAGCTCTCAGGAGATGGTCACTGTCTTTGCCAAACCCAGGATGCCCTTTTTCTTAATAACATACTCTTCAGGACTGTGGGATTCTCAGTTTTAAATTTATACTTAGCTGACCTAAGTCTAAGAGGTTAAAACTCTTTTATAAGAGAATTTTTTTTTCCAGTACTGTGGATTGAATCTAGGGCCTTGACACTGAGCTACACCCCCAGCTTTTTTTGTCTTGTTTTATTTACTTTGAAATAGGGACATGCTAAGTCACTAAGTGGCCAAGGTTGGGTTTAGACTTGGAATCCTCCTGCCTCAGCCTCTTGGGAGGGCTGGGATTACAGGCACAGCCTGTAAGAGATCTTAACTAAAAGAACAAACGTGTTCATTTGTCCAAAGGCATCTTAAGAGTTGAATCATAAGGCCACAGCTAGGCCACGGCCTTATCAGGGAAGTGTTTCCTAATTATGGGGAAATGGCCTGAGTTAACAGAACAAGGTGAGAAATGCTTTGTGAGCTGGAAATGACAAGTGTCACAACCGTCGGTTACAAACCACCCCTCTGCCGCCCAGGTGAACTGCGAGCTCCTCGAGGGCCTGGATTCTGCTCTTTTTCTCCACAGCTCTGGCCTCTCTGCTGGTGCACAGAGCCCCATAATGACTCACAACTCAGACTGATGAAACTCAGAGCTGAACCTGCAAACCACCAACAGAAAACACAGCAGACCCGCTAGCTCCATGGTGAGGCCACAGGTACCCTTTGCCCCGGGCCAGCTCCTGTTGAAAGTAGCAGCTGTCTCTGTGTGGTCACCAAGGATGGCCATGGGCAGGAGTCTCCTCAGACTCGGTCAAGGGGCTCATCCACATCTTTCTAGACAGTCCTCATCCTTGTGGCCAAGACATGGCTGCTGGGAGCAGGGCGAGATGGGCCTCTGCTGCTGGGCTTCCTGTTCCCTCCTCACCAGCAGCACCTGCTCCAACCTCTCTTTATTCCGTCACAATGACCATCGCCATATTCAATTCTCCTCCCCTTTCCTGCCCCTTCCAGGGCAGCACAAGGGCCTGTAGGGTCCAAACAGGCCACTTCTTAAAGGGGAAGACAGGCCCACAGAACGTCACCCTGGACACCCTGCTAATAACACACCATGTTAGATAAAGGAAGCCCGGCCTCCAGCGGGACTTGCTCTGAATGTCCGGAACCCAGGTGGGTCGCCGCAAGTCAAGGGGATTAACACAGCCCACAAGTTTGTGGTCAGGTACACGTCCCAGATCTTTCCAGTGTAAATCGTTAGGTCATTCTATGCTCTGAACAACTAATTATTATTCTAGATACAAACCCTGAAAGGTACAGCTCTTGATTTTTATCTTCTTGATTCTCATTCAACATTTAATCTTGTCTGTTTTGATGTATGGTTTATTATTATTTGATCATCCTGGAGAGATCGAATCCAGGGTCTTCAAGCTGAGTTATAATACCTAACCCTTTAAAAAAAACCCTTTTCTTAAAAACTTCCAGACAATGTCCCACTAAGTTGCTAAGTTGCCTAGGCTGGGCTCCAACTTGCAATTCTTCTCCCTCAGCTTCCTGGAGTGCTTGCTGGTTTAATAATTTTACAAGCTGATATAACTTGCATACATCTTTGTTCACATAAAAGGCACCCAAGTGACCATCACCAAGGTCAAGAGCCAGAGTTCCTCCAGAGGGTCCCCTTAGACCCTCCTCTCTTCCCACCCCACCATCCAGAAGTAGCCATGCCTATGGTGGCATCTATCACCATTGATTGTCTTTCCTGCTCTTGAATTTCCTGTGATTGAACACATATACTACATGTTCTTTTGTCCTGTGAGATTCATCCATACCATCTGTTAAAATGAATGCTGTTCATCTTTGTTTTCCTTTTGGTACCAGAAATGGAATCCAGGGCCTCAGGTTTAACAAGTAGCCGCTGCACTACTGAGCTACATCCCCAGTCCACTGGTCACCTCTTTTATTGCTTGTTTTATTTGAAGGTACAGTTTGTTCTTCTGTTGATAAACATTTAAGTTGTTTATGGAGGAAACCTTATTACTATCACGGATTCAGATATTATGAACACGTTAAGAAAATGCAGTTCTGAGCATGTTCTTTGCTAGGGGACAAGACCACGCATGTGACCAGCCTATGAGGAAACTGAGATTTCCCCATCAGTGCGGAGCAGTTCCAGTGGCTTCACTCTCAGCCCCGCATTTCACCTTATCAATGTGTTCTGGTGGCTGCGCAGTCGTGGCATCTCCTATGGTTTTAACTTGGATTTATTTGATGAGTGATGGTGTTGAGTATCTCTTCACTTAGCCACTGGCCATTTGGACATTCTGCTTGAGCCTTTGCCTTTCCTGATTGGCCTGTTGTCATCCAAAATATTCTAAGTCTTTCACCAGGTAAATGCATTGTGAATATCTTTCATTTGTCTCTAGTTTTCTTACTTATTCTTTGATAATTAGATTTAATTTACCAAAATCTTCTCTTTTGGTATTGCTTTTGTTATTCTGTTTAAGTAATCTTGCTTACAGAGGTATTCTCTGGGTAAGTTTTATTTGCTATTTGGACTATGATCCATTACCAGTTAGGTTTGGTACGCAAAGTAAGGGGTGAGTCTTTCTTGACTCAAATGCCCTTGAAAAGACAAACCATTCCTGCTGAATTTAACAGCACCTTTGCCATAAATCAAGAGACAATGTGTGCAAATCTATTTCTGTATTCTGTTTTGTGGTGTTGGTCAGTTTGTCCTTCCTTCAACATCACACTGCCTTAAATAATTGAGCTTTGCAGTCTCACAAGATGGCACCATCAACTCTGGGTTCTTTGATTCGATGAATTTACGTGTAAATCAGCTTGCCACTTTCTGAAGAACTGACATTGCAACACTTCTGAGTTTTCCAATAGGAATGTGAAATCTCAGTCTATTCATCGAAATCTCTAATTTATTGCATGTTTTATAGCTTTAGTGGAGAGATCTTATACATCCTTTGTCAAATGTGTTCCTAAGTATTTTATAGCTATGGTAAATTGTTGCTTAATTTTATTTTCTAATTTTATCAAGAAAAATATTTTTGTATACTGTAGCTAGACTCACTGCTCTTATTAAGCTCAATATTAATTCCAATAGTTTATCTGTAGATACTTCTGAGGTTTCCTACATTGTACAGTCATATCATCTCTAACAGTTTTATTTCTTCCATGTAGTGTTTACATATTTCATGATTTTTTTTTTTTTTTTTGCCTTTTACACTCTATAATGTCAGAGAGAAGTGTCACTGTGGACATAAGCATCTGTTTCCAACCTTGAGAAGTGTGATGCATTTCATTATTGAGCATGATATTAGCTAAAAGTTTTTCATAAATGTCATCTATCAGATTGAAGAAGTTCCTTTATATTCGGAATCCACCAAGAGCTGTTACCAGGAATGGGCACTGAATTTCATCAAATATTTTTTTCAGCATTTGGTGACATTATGTTTTTCTGCTTTAACCTGAATGCAGCAAGTTACACTGGTCGCTTCCGAAGAGAGCTTTCCTAGACTAAGTCTCACTTGGTCTTAATAAGTTACTTTTTTAACGTATCACTGGGTTATCTTAGCTAATAGTTTTAAAATTGCTTTTGCATCTATGTTCATAGGTTGTTGACCTGTAATGTTTCTTTCTTGTAAGTCTTTGTCAGATTTTGTTCTTGTTTCCTCCTCCTTTTTCTGTTGGTGTTTTGAGACAGGGTCTCACTATGTAGCTCAAGCTGGCCTCAAGCTCTCAGGGGCTCACCTGCCTCAGGATCCCGAGAGCTGGGTCACAGGTGTGAGCCACCATGCCCAGCTTCTTTGGCCGACTTTGGAATCAGCTCAGTCTGGCTCAGGAGACGCTCAAGTTAAATGTTACATGAATCGTAGTCCTGTGATCAAAAATCTTTTCAGGTATGATTTCTGCAAAGCAGTAGTTTATTATTAAAATAGCAACTAAAATGTTTGTCAGACTGAGCTAAACGGAGAAAGCTATGATTCTCCATCTGGCTCCAGATTGCTAGAGTTTACCTGCCATGAAACCACACAACAGAATTATTTACCCTCCCATCATTTCTTCTTCCTCCCCAGAACAGTGTCCTTGGAAGTCATAAAAAGTTTGGCTTCCTAAATCTATAAATCTGTCTCTTTATGAGAGAAGAAAGAATGCAGTTAGGTTGGCACGACTTCCGTGCGGTCAGTGAACTTGCACTGACACCTAATCATCGCTTTTTAAAACTCTTTTGAAAATAGGCGAGAGATGTTATTGCACAGGGGCAGGACGAGACCAGGCAGCAGGGGCCCCTGCGGCCGGGGTTTCCTCAGCTGTGCTCTGTAAGGTGAATAGGAGCTGGCAGGCAGAGGAGCAAGGGGATCCGAGTGCGACTGAGAGTGCCAGGGAAGAAGAGATACAGCTTGTGAGAAGGACCAGAGCCGAGAGAAGACGGCCCAGTCAGGGCACTGACACAATCGCACAGAGCCATCTCACACACCAGGCCCAGCGTGGGCCCAAATGCTGTAAGTGTGTTAACCCAGCCAATCATCCCGGCTCTTCAGTACAAAATTCTTGGTGTCCCCCGCTGACTCCTGTACCTTTCCCTCCCCCTGCACACCGGATCAGGAAGCCCTGTAGACTCCCCCTTTCAAGGCGCTCTGAAGCTAACTGCTTCTGTCCTTCTCTATGCCCATCACCTGGAGTTGAGCCTCTGTCCTGTCTCCTTGTCGCTATGCTCCTACAGTGTCTCCGTTGGTCCATCCTGGCTCTGCGCAGTCCACTCTTTTTCTTCTTTTTTTTTCTGATACCAGGGATCAAACTTGGGATCTTGCTCTTGCAAGGCAAGCACTAGAACCACTGATCGAAACCCCCAGCTCACAGTCTGTTCTAAGCACCCAAAACACCGGTCAGCCCAGGGTGTTCTTCTGTTTGAAATTCTTCCGTACCTCCCATGTCACTCAGGGTGCAAGTCACAAACAGGCCACAGGTCTTCTGACTACAGCTAAAGTCAGGGAACCCTTCAGGCTCTGTTGCACTCAGCAAGGAGAGGACTGGCGAGATCAGCGGCTTAGACACCGACTCCATGTGCTCCACAGGAGAAAAAGCTGAGCAGGGCCATATATGTTTTATTTTTAAACTAATACGTAGAAGGGTATTTTACATAACAATGAGGTAGCATGTGGTATTCTGATACATAAACACAGCGTGTAATGTTTAAAAGGCTAACCACAGCTATCTCCTCACTTATCATTTCTCCTGGTGAGATTATTCAGTATCTTTTTCCCAGCTCAGGACAGCTTTGGAGACACACAGTTGTCATCTAACTGGAACTCCGCACCTGGCCCGATCTGCCTTTTCCCTCTCCGCTCTCCCCAGCCGCAAGGAATCAACACTCATCCCGCTCATTCATTCCGTGGGACCCACTTACGTACCGTAGAGAGACGCGGTGCAGCACAGTGCGGGCGCTGTGACGAGGCTGACGCCCAGGGGACCAACCAGGGACGGTGGTGACGGTGGTGCCCTCTACCGGGCCAGAGGCCACGGGCATGAGAGGGTTGGCTGCTCCGCGAGAGCTCAGAGCTGTGACTGATCGGGTTTCGGTTGAGAGAGAGTTTGGGGTCTAGGTTTTTCAGACTTTTCTGTTAAAACCTAAAATAAATATATTTCCCATCTTGACACAGAATACACACACACCTATGTATGCTGAATGTGTCCAACAGCAACAAAATATAGGTCCTTCCTTTATGAAACGCTCCTGCGTATTTTCTACTCCATTCTACGGTATTACTTCTCTTTCTTTCCTGAGTGTTGGTGGCCGCTTGCTGCGTTGATTTCCCGACAGGTCCCGGCCCAGTGTGGAAAGATATGGCCACAGAGCGACTGGAGCCCTTTGCCGGACGTCGGAAGACACAGCCAGGCTGCCAGGCGGGAGTCTAGGAAGCTCTGTGTCCCGGGCTCCCTTCCCCGAGACCCAGGGCTCCACCCTGCACTGGCACTCATAGTCCCCCTCTCACACGTACCAGTCCATTTCTGACCAGGGTCCGCAGTAAACCTTGGCAATAAGCCTGCCGAGGCGGCGCGGGGGAGGGGGAGGGGACAGAGACTCAGTTCCACGAGGTGCCAAGTGCTCCGTGGATGGATGGTAGAAATGACCACGCAGAAATGACCACCATACTTTCTCTACTGAACTACACATGAAAAAAAAAGATGATAAAATTTGTTTATGTGCATTTTGCCACCATTTTAAAAAACTATGTAAACAAGATCATTTTCTTAGAGTATAACATCTAAAAACAAGACATGGCTACAGCCACAGCCATCAAGCTTTGCCACCGAAATATGGGAGATTCTAACACAGCTTCTAGGGTAAGGGGAGAGGGGCGTCGTGGCGGGTGGGCGGGGAGACACCCGAGCGTCATGGCGACGTGTGGCACTGAGAAGGGCTCCGTCCTTCGGGTTACAAGACTAAAATAGCATCCAGTCCTCAGGTGCTAGGGATGGATCCAAATCCAATCAATCTTGATTCTTATCTCTAATTTATTCTGTCTCCTCAAAGCCACTAACCCTGCCTAGCGCTTTCCCCAGGGTAAATCTGCAGTGTGGCACGGGACGGGGCTCTGCCTCTCTATAAATACACATAATGCATGATCTCCTCCCTTGACTCTGGAACCTAAACAAACAGATTATGCTCCAAAAATTCCATGCAACCATAATTTAGTGGCCAGGCACTCCTAAAGAATTTCATTCTAAATATAGAGCGGTATTCCACTGCAGAAAAATATCCCAGCAACTTGGTTCTAATATATAATTAAATCCTCTAGATACTTCGCAGTTATATTTTATGGCTTATTTTGAGTGTTCATATTTTATCAGAAAATTATAATTTTCCTCTAAATAGGAGTTTTTATAAGGCTTTTGAGTTATGATGGCTGGATTCATGTTTCAACTATAATTAAGACAGTGAAAAGAAATAGTGCGACTGTCATCACACATGGTTCTGACGAGGGTTTGGTCCTTACCCATCCTGCCGCTGCCACCCAGGGGCCCTGGGGCTGGGGGCCGCCCTGACACACTGTGGGCTCCATTTGTGGCCATCTGTGGGAGAGCTGGTTTTAGAAATGGGAAGAGGGCCGGAGGGTTAGCTCAGTGGTTCCGGCGCCTGCCTCGCAAGCGCAAGGACCTGAGTTCGATTCCCGGTTACCACATATAATGCTGGGAGTGGTGGCTCACGCCTGTAATCCCAGCACTCGGGAGGCAGAGACAGGAGGATTGCTGAGTTCGCGGCGGCTTGCCTGGGCACCATAGTGAGCTCAGGGCCAGCCTGAACTACAAAGCGAGACCCCGTCTCAAAAAGCAAAAAAAAAAAAAAAGAAAGAAATGGGAAGAAGGGGCCAGGGATTTAGCTCGGTGTTTCCAGTGTCTGCCGGCAAGTGCAAGGTCCCGAGTTCAATCCTGGTACCACATAACACAATGCTGGGCATGGTGCCTCACACCTGTAATCCCAGTATTCGGGAGGAAGAGGCAGGAGGATTGCTATGAATTAGGAGCTAGTCTCGGCTATATAGTGAGTTCTGAGCCAATCTGAACTACAAAGCAAGACCCTGTCAAAAAAAAAAAAAAAAGAACAGAAATGGGGAGAAGGGAAGACGAGAGAGTTGACTCCCTGGTGTGTTGCCAGGCTCAGTCTCCCCGAGATGCTTCCTGACCGTGGCATCCTCCGCTGTGCCCACCACACCCTCTTTCTCTTCATAATGTTTCCTTTCTCAAAAATGGTCACATCTAATTTATGAGCTTACTCTCCACTTTCCCGCTGGGCTACTAACCCATTGAGGATTAAAGCAAAATCTTTTCATTCAAAAAACAAATTTTTTTTCTAGGCAGGGTCTCGCTTTGTAGTTCAGGCTGGCCCTGAGCTCACTATGGTGCCCAGGCAAGCCTGGAACTCAGCAATCCTCCTGCCTCTGCCTCCCGAGTGCTGGGATGACAGGCGTGAGCCACCACGCCCAGCACTATGGTAGTACTACTGATGGCTGCTGGGCGTGAGTCACCAGCCCTGGTACTGTGGTATGTGGTTTCCAGGGATCGAACCAGGGACCTTGCTCTTGTTAGGCAGGCGCCGGAACCACTGAGTTAAATCTCTGGCCCTTAATTCAAACTTTTATAACCAACTTCCTGGACCCAGTCTGAGGTTACTAGGGCTGCCCTAACAGAGTACCAGACTGGGAGACTTACTCAACAGAAATCTACTTTGTCACAGTTCTGGAGACTGAAAGTCTGAGACGAGGGGTGACAGAGTTGGTATTTCCTGTGGCCTCTCCGCTTGGCTTGCGGATGGCATCCTGCCCTCTGTCTCCATATTTGGTCTTCTACCTGTGTGTGCCTGGGTCCTAATTATCTTCCTGCAAGGACACTAGCCATGTTGGATTAGGACCAGCCCCGAGGGCTTTATTTCCTTCAATTACCTTTTTCAAGACACCTCTGTCTAAATATAATCACATTCTGAGGCTCTGGGCTTATAATTCTACTCTGTGAAGTTCTGGGGGTGGGACATGATTCAGACTTTAAGTGAGGCATTCGACACATGTCCGCTGATTGAGAAAAATGAGTGACTGATAGGACATCGCAGAGTGGCGATGTGGCGTTCTAGGACGCACAGGCAAATATGCTCTGAGACGCGCTACCGGAAGCCTCTTCTGTCTCCCCTCCGCTTTCCTACCACGCCCTCCCAAAGACCTGGACGCTGAGTCTGTCAGCTCTGAGCCCAGCCCGAGCAGTCCACTGAACCCCTTGCTGCACCTTCCGTCATGAACCTGCGTCACCCAAGAGTCCAGCCCTCTCTGGGAAGCCCGCTTTGTCCTGAGAGGACCTGGCTCCAGGGTGTGGCTGCACAGCTCACAGGGGCCTCTGAATTGCTTGCATGGTGACTGCCACACTGTGACAAAGCAGAACCAGGCCAACAGAGCATGACCGACCATCTGCTGCCCCCGTGTCTCTACTGCGTGTCTTAGGTCGTCGCCACGGGCCTCTGCGAGAGAAATCTCCTGTGTTCCGCTCATTGTGGGCTTTAACCAGACTGTTCACCATGGACTTGTGTTTCCACCCAGGTGGCTTTGGCTCCCTGGGTCCTGACCCTCTGCTCATTGCTTTCCATCAGGCAACCGGTTTGGAGCCCAAGCCAGTGGCCAACAGCATTCTCTGCTTGCGTGACCAAAGATGGGAAGAGGTCAGAGGCGTCCTGACATCTGTTTTCAGTCCTGAAAAGCTGAATGAGGTAAGACGCACGCAACGCACTCTTTCTCCAGCGGGAACAGGCTTCTGTCTCTAAGCGGTAATGGACAGCCAGTCCACCATCACCACTTTCCCAGCAGCACATCAAAACACCCTGTTTTGGGCCGGAGGGTTAGCTCAGTGGTTCCGGCGCCTGCCTTGCAAGCATAAGGACCTGAGTTCAATCCCCGGTTACCACATATAATGCTGGGCGTGGTGGCTCACACCTGTAATCCCAGCACTTGGGAGGCAGAGACAGGAGGATTGCTGAGTTCGCGGTGGCTTGCCTGGGCACCATAGTGGGCTCAGGGCCAGCCTGAACTACAAAGCGAGACCCTGTCTCCAAAAAGCAAAAAAAAAAAAAAAAACACCCTGTTTCCTGGGGCCTCGACTTCTCTATTATGCAAAAGTATGAGATACCATACTGAGGGCTTGCGATGCCTCCAGCCTCCCCATCGCCAGCTGTCATAAATCAATTGTGAGTTCACCATGTTTATGGCACTCCAGCTCCACCCCTAGACACTGCTCAGGGCACTTTGGGGCCCCCGGAGAAAACTGGAACAGGCTGCTTATACTTCCATGCATAATGGATCCTGTGGGGAATCTGTTAAAATGCAGACTCTGGAGATCTAGGGAAGGGTCTGAGCGCACACTTAAGACAACCTCCCAGGAGACGAGGTAGTTTCTAAACAGTGACACACACTTTAGACAGCAGGGAAGTGCAGGAAAGGATGGAGCAACGGTGAGCACTGACCACAGTCTTCAATAAGGAGGTCATAGCGTGGACGTGGGACGGGGATGTTTTGGGGGGACCGCAAGGTGAACAGTCATGACAGACTCCATGCTCAGGATAAGCCTTGAAACCAAGTCGGAGGGAGGAGAAGTCTCCACAGATGGGACCAGCTCTTTAAGGCCTGGCTCTCATCTTTCCTAACCCAACAGCCCACTTCCTCACAGCTGTGCATCTAAAAGTGAGTGTTGGCATTGTCTTCCAAACACCTGATCCCTACTACCTAGGTGATGTGTGTGGACCTGATGAGTCCCTCTCCCTCAGGGACTGATCCAGTTTTAGCATCTGTGGTTCTGAGTTCTGTAATAACTCAGGAAGGAAAATGTGGCCCCTTATGACATGGAGTGGTTAAACAATGCATTAGTCACCTTTTCTATTGTTGGAACAAAATCTTCAACATCCACAACTTAAAAGAGGAAAAAGCCTGATTTAGCTTACAGATTCAGTTCATGGTTGGCTGACCCAAAACAGTAATGTCATGGCAGAAGAGCATCGTGGCATTGTACCAGAGAGAAAGGAGCAAGAGACCAGATATTCTACCCAAGGCCACGCCTCCATGACCCACCCAGCCATACATACCCAGGAAGTATGCTCTTCCAACACCCTAGGTGGCAACCATGCCAATCAAGTTGACACAATCAAGTTTAACTATCACATTCTACCCTTTGTGAACTCGATACCCAAACACACCATCTTACACCTTATACCATATTTAATCTGCAAATAAGCACCAGACACAATTCCATCTGACATAACTGTCTTGTGTTCAGCCAAAAATACAATAATCCCTCCTCCAGAGTCCCAACAGTTCCACCGTTTTTACAAGTCCAAGTCTCTTTGAGACTCAGGGCAAACTTTCAGCTGTGGACCTCTGTAAAACTTGTTCTAAAAGTTACATAATTCTCAGGGTATGATGGCACATGGTATGTATTACCATTCCAAAGGAAGAATAGAATAGAAAAGAATGAGACCAAAGTGAGACTGAAATCCAGCGAGAAAAGCATTAAACCCTTAAGCTTTGTATCTAGCATCTGGATAGGAAATGGTAAAATGTGAGTAACAAAGGGCTGGGGTGGCCCCAACCCTATGACCTCCCTGATCACAGCCCATATGGCCTCTCTTTGGGCTGGATCCACTCACTCAGGGCCTACAGTTTTCCTTGGCAGACATTCTATGTTCCTAGCATTTTTTTGTAGACTCCACTGTATCTTTCGCTGCATTCCCACAGGTTCACACGTTGCCCTGTCAGGGGTTCCTTGCCTGGTTTCCCAACCTTTCTTGGAAATCTAGGTGAAAACCTCCCTGACCCCACAGGTCTTGTATTTTGTATACTAATGAAACCAGCAACACATGGATGATGTCATGATCTCTTGTCCGCTAGAGCAGTATCAAGACCGGTTTGGACCATGGCTGCAGTGGCCTCTCTGTGCCTGGATGGCTGACCAAATGAGTCCTCAGGCACCAATTCCCTAGGTCTCTCTTCCCCTTTTCTCCCTCCCCCCTTCTCTCTTTCCCCTCTTCCCTTCTCCCCTCTTCCTCTTTCTTTTTTCCTGGGACCAAGGATCAAACTCAGAACCTTGCACTTTCTAGGCAGGCACTGGAATCACTGAGCTACATCCCCAGCTCTTCCCTAGACCCTTTTAAAGCAGGATTTCTACAGTCTTCTTTCAAATGAAAGGGTTACAGTCTTGTACCCTTGAGCTTGCATTAATTTCTGAGAGACCTTCAAAGTATTTTTCTTCTTATCCCTAAACAAAGTACTCAGCTTCTTTTTAATGCTACCGAACTCTTTAGCAGCTGCACCTACTTTGGTCCCAACTTCACACGTGGTTCTTTCTGGGCAAAAATTTAAGTTTTTCAAATTTTTCTGCTCTGCCTGTTCCCTCCAGTTGTCACTGTAAATCTGATTAAAAGCAGCCAACAGTACCTGTCTGAATGTTGGTTGTCTCACAGCTCTTCATCTGTGAGGAAGCAATCACCACACAGCATTGTAGATGTCCAAAGAACATCATTCCGGACTAGAAAGAAACAAATGAAGGATACAGAAAAAGAAAAAAAGTAAGGGTGAAAATGGCTTTTTGTTTTGTTTTTTAGTTTTTTGAGACAGGGTCTCACTTTGTAGTTCAGGCTGGCCCTGAACTGACTATGTAGCCCAGGCTAGCCTCAAACTCACAGCAATCCTCCTGCCTCTGCCTCCCGAGTGCTGAGATTACAGGCATGAGCCACCATGCCCGGCAAGGGAGAAGAATTGTATAAGTCTTAAACTATGTTTCTTTGCTAAAAGGAATCTGATGAGGGCCTAAATTTCTCTAGCATCTTACAATTCATACTCCATGAAGTGGCTCAGTGGCACTTCCAAAATAAATCCAGGAGCTGGGGTTGTAGCTCAGTGAGACAGTGCCTGACTCATAAGCACAAAGTACTGAGTTTGATCTCTGGTACTAGGTAGAGGGAGATATGCAAATCCAGTGCTCCTGCTCCTGGATCCTAATGATCTTTTTCTGCTTTGGAAATCAGATCCTCAATATATGAATCAGCTGAAAAAAAATAAAGCTTCTGCAGAGAGTCTGCAGTGCTAAAATAGAGTGTCTTGGTTTACTATCCATTGCCAAGATAAAATACCTGACACCCACAAGTTAAAGGAGGAAAGCCTTGTTTTAGCTCAACTGGCTCCCAGGCAGGGCAGCACAGCAGAGAGGCAGGGTAGAGAAGAACAGTCTATGGTGTGGCAGGAAAGAAGCAGGAAGTGGAAGCTTTCTTTCTTTTTCCCTTTTTATCCCACCCCGGCTATAAACCTATCGAGTGGTGCTACCCACATCCAGAGTGGGCCTTATGTTATCCACACCAAGAACTCTGCTAAACCAATGTGGAATAACCCAGGTATCACACCCGTAATGTGGTATCAAACACTCATGAATCATTGACCTCCCAAAAGTTCCACCTATGTATGCTTGAGGCTTTGGAGGTACACCTAGATATTTCTATAACATGGAAAGAAAGAGTGAGGGAAAAGGAGGAGAGAGAGGAGAGGAAAGAGTAGAGAAGAAAAAGGCATTAAGAGATTTCATAGACAGGAATTTTCTAAGTATTGCATCATTATTTAACATACATTACCAGTAATTTTTTTTTTTTTTGAGACAAGCTCTTGCTTTGCAGTTCAGGCTGGTTCTGAGCTCACTATGGAGCCCAGACAAACCTGGAAGTCAGCAATCCTCCTACCTCTGCCTCCTGAGTACTGGAATTACAGGCATGAGCCTGAGGATCGAAGCAGGGGCCTTGCGCTTGCTAGGCAGGCACCAGAGCCACTGAGCTAAATATCCAGCCCACTACCAGTAAATTTGAAGCAGGACTGTAGGTCCTTTATCTAGCCCAAATAGTTCAATTCAGGTTCTGGTTTCTATTTGAAAAGATCACACCCAGAGGACAGGAGTAATTAATTTCCCAACCTCTGGAGAGTTTAGACTTGGAGAGTTCAAGCTTCCCGTGCCCATCTCAGGAAATCCGTGGGGAAGAAGTTGGCTGTGAGGACAGAAAGATGGCCATCTGCAGGACATGGTGAAGCCACCCCAGACTGTGTGCAGTGTAAGAGAAGCATTCTGGGAAAAACCATATTTAAGAGACACATAGAGGCATAGAAAAAGCAAGTTTTGGGGACCTGAGCATGGAGGTCACTCTAAACCCAGGTGCAGACAGGATACAGAAAGTGACTGGAATGGGCCAGAGGGTTAGCTCAGTGGTTCCGGCACCTGCCTCGCAAGCGCAAAGTCCTGAGTTTGATCCCTGGTAACCACATACAATGCTGGGCATGGTCACTCACGCTCACCAGCAATCAATACCACGTACCACAGTGCCGGGCGTGGTGGCTCACGCCTGTCATCCCAGCACTCGGGAGGCAGAGGCAGGAGGATAGCTGAATTCGAGGCTTGCCTGGGCTCCATAGTGAGCTGAGGGCCAGCCTGAACTACAAAGCGAGACCCTGTCTCAAAAAAAAAAAAAAAAAAAAAAAAAGAAAGTGACTGGAAGATGAGTAAAGGGAGACAAAAGAGAGGGCAAGCTGCTTGCCAGGCGTGTTCTACAACCTGCTTCCCTGAGACAGGTGACCAACAGGTTTCTGGATGCTTCTTAGGGCTTTAGGTTGCAGCTGCCTTTCATCTCTAGGTTACTGGTTCTTGCTGTGGGACTAGGGCCAAGGCCAGAATGAGTTTGCTGAAATCCATAATCCCAGCTCAGCCCAGAGGCCTTGGCCCTAGACTTCCCTACCTTGGCTATTTTTCTCTGTAGCACTAACTTTCCATTAAGTTTGCTTATTTATTGTGTTTATTATATGTCTTACCCTGCTAGATATTTGTTCCAGGGACAAGACTTTCTTTTCCTTTTACATTACCATTAGTTGCCTCTACCAGGCTCATAGTAGGTGCTTTAAAATGGCTGCTAAATGGATGGATAAAGAAATGAAGACCTAAAATTCCTTATTCTAACCAACAACATAGGATGAGACCATGAAAAAAAATAAACAAAAAGGAAATAACTTTATCAAGAAAATGTTAAATTAGAATAGTCATAAGTCTATACGTATTAAAATAGATTAAAAATGGCCGGGATGTAGTTCAGTGGTGCCACACCTGCCTGGCCAACAGAAGGCTCTGAGTTCAATCCCCACAAGGCTCTGAGTTCAATCCCCAGTACCGCAAAAACAGAAACAGAAACTAGTTCATTTCTGATACCTCAAAATTTGGGCCAGGGACTACCTCTGCTGCATAGTGCCTGTCTGACAAGCACAAGGTCCTCAGTTTGATCCCGGGTACAAAAAAAAAAAAAAGTTAAAAAAAGAAACAGGTTATAAAGACACAAATCATAGAGATCCAAGAGACAGCTGAGGGATGCTGAGCCCCAGGCACTCCACTGAGGAACCTGAGTGAGTTTCCCGGACACAGGTGTGAAATATCAACGTCTCTAGTCGTTTCTGAATTTGTAAGTGGCCCTTAGCCTTTTGTCATCAAGCTTCAGAGTTAATTCTCGAGATAGAATTTTGTTTTCACTCAGAATTCTGAGGCTCCTTCCCTGAGAACCTGGGCACTGTGGTCTTCCCCACCTGTGTCTTCAGGGGCCTTCCGTACCCAGTGCTCTGGGTGGCATCCTCTTTATTTAAGTGGCTATTAGGTTGCCTCAGTTAATCAGGCTTGAAGTTATTTTAACATCGTCGTTATATCATGCGGCCATATTTTCATTTGGGATTTCACTGGTTTCAAGCTCAGTCTTGCCAGGGGTAATGTGTAGAGAGAGAGGATAAGTGAAAATTGGATAGCTGTACCTCAGAACAGGAAGAGACCATCACAAGCTCACTCTGCTGACAGGCACGTTATTGTGATGTACAAATGAAAGGATTGGTGAGCATAGCTGGGAAAACAGCTTTTTTTGTTGTTATTGTTGTTAGGGAAATTTCTGCCTGTAAACCTGCCAGAATTTCCACTCCACCTCCCAGAGGATTAATGTCTTGTCTTGTTTTGTTTTGTTTAAAAAAAAAATGGAGGGGGGGGGTAACTGGGAGATTTATTTAGACTTTTACAGTCTTTCGCTAGCTTGTTTGCCAATGACCGTGAATAAGTAACCCTGGGATTGTGTAAAACTTTAATATAGATCAGGAAGTAAATAGATTTATTTTCATGAAATAAAACTGGGACTAAATTAGTACTTCTCAGTGGGAAAATAATGGGATCTCTTGGGACTCAGGGTAGTGGTTGTTTTATTTTTAAATTTTGAAGCTCATCCGAAAGAAGGAGAATCTATGTATTTGTGTAATCCTCCAAATTCTTATTTGAAAAAACACCGTCTATAGGAATAATTCCCACAGACTCCTCAGATGGTGACAGTCAGCCCACATGTAGCAGGTGACCTTCAGTGTAATCAAGAATCAAGGCATGTTCTGAGCAGAAAGGAACTTCAAGCTGTGAATCAAGCCTGTGATGATTTCCTGCTGTGACTTGAGTGTCTCCCCAAAGTCCATGTGTTTAAGGATTGCTCCCCAGAGAGGCACTCCTGGGGTGCTGGAGTCTCTCTAAGGCCCGGTGGGAGCCTTTGAGGTTTGTGGGACCTCAACCCCTTCTTCCACTCCCTTAGTTCCTAACCACGCAATGAGTGGTTTGCTCTGACACACACTCCTGCCACGATTGTTACCTGACTCCATGCCCAAGGCAGCAGGGCAGATACTCATGGACAAGGACCTCCAGAAATAGAGACAGAATAAACCTTTTCTCTTTAGAAGATGAACACCTCAGATATTTTATTATAGTGTTGGGAAGCTGATTAAGACAACTACCAAGGAAAAGGACTTGAAATCATTGAGGATCTACGGTCAAATAATTGTGTGAAATACACTGAACCGTCTTCTTTGAGATTCACCATAGCTGGGGGATAGCTCAGTAGTGAAATGGCTCTCTAGTGTACATACATAAAGCCTTGGGTTCAGTCAAGAGAAAGACAGAGGGATTGATTTAGAGACTGATGTATGAAGTATATTAAGGACTTAAGAAGGACCTTTGGTAAAGAAATCTGTTTAACTTGATTTATTGTAGGCTCAATCAAATAAGTTTTCAAACAGGGGAAAAAAATGGGTGGTGAACTTCATGGTTCATTATTGAGACAAAGGAGTCTTATTGGCCCTTCGCAGGTCCCTCCCATGATGCAGTGCATTTTCTGATGCCTTGAACTCAGAATCTGAGGCCAAGCCCAGCACTGCCTGGGCCATGGATCCAACTCAATAGCATAGCTGCGCCACGCAACAAAACCACCTAAAGCAGCTAACTTAAAAAAATAGGAGTGTAGCTCCAAGTTTTGTAGGTTTGAAGTCCAAGCTTGGATGGCACTGTTGGTTTGGCCTCCATGAGGGTGGCACATGGTGTCATGTTATAGAAGGGGCAATGATCACATCTCAAACTGGGACAGAGAGGGTGGGGGAGGAGGAGAAGAGGAAGAGGAAGAAGCAAAAAGCAGAAGGAAGAGAAGGAGAAGGGAGAAATCCCTTTGAGGGCATGTCCCAGTAACCTAAGGTCCTCCCACAAGGCCCTACCCTGCTGTCAAGGTCCACAGCATAACTCAACACAGCCACTCTGAGGACTAAGTCTTTACAAAAGAGGCCTTTAGGAAAGCCAGCATCCAATGGAAGCTAATAGAAATGGAGGCCATTTCATTATTCGCCCAAATAACCAACGACTGATGTTGACCCTCTGAGTAGACAAAAGAGATCCCAGAACTTCCTACCTGAGCACCTTGAGAGGTCCATGTCAGTCAAGAGGGAAGGAGCCAATCACATCGCGAGCACGGGACCCCAGTTTTTATATCCGACAAACAGGAGAGGCTGGCATCTTGCACAGCTCCAAGAATCCGGCTCTCTGCCTAATTTTTCACTTTCTTCCAGATGTTTCCTGTCAGGGAGGCACAGTCAATAATGTATGAATCTCAGAGGCGGAGGCAGATGTGGTTATTATTCCCTGTGGGCCTTTCCTGCCTTAGCGAAGATGTATTGCTCAAGAATGACTACAGTTTTTAAAAATTTAAGTTGGTATAGCCAGCTTATGTACAGCTACAACCATTTCAGTGCCAAAGTCCGTGCAGAATTACAATCATCATCACAGTTTTGTTTGGCCTTTAAATTTTCACTGTAAACTCTTCAGACAGTCACATACCAGGGCTTCTAAAGCAGAACACAGTTTTCCAATAATGTTAGAGCAAGCAGCTTTCTCTAGGCAGCATTAGCCTCCAGCGGTCTATTTTTAATATTTGCTTTTATTTCTTAATCCTTCTGAACAATAAAAATGAAAGTCATTATAATCAAGTGTGGCTGTGGTAATAAATACTTCAGAGTCTAAAAATACATTGTCCCTGCCTGACCAGTTGCCCATTTTCCAGAATGTCTGGGTATTTATCTAGCAGCAAGAGACCATTATCCTGCGACACAGTTGTATTTCAGTGACACTTAATCTCCTAATTAAAATTGGTATAATGAAGGACTGTTTAAATTCTTGTTAAAATGTTCCTTTTCCATTTGCATTTAAAAGAAAACACACTCTTCATCACGGGAACCCCATCCCGGGTTATAATTCGGCTTTCCCCTGCCAGGGCCATAATGTCACTCTGCCTTGCCACTGGTGAAGTCTAAAAGAGCAACTGAATGCACCTCACTGTTTGGCGGTTGCTTGGCAACACCCCCAGCCTCCTCCTCCTCATCTGAGCGAGTTCTAATTGGTCGCAACTCTTGACAGGAGTCACCGACTTATTAGAAATGACACTTGATTATTCACCTGGATGGCTAGAGCTGGTACTTATCAGCAGGAAATTTTACATAAAAATGAGTCACGCATGTTTTTAATGTCTAGGTGGCTTTTAACAATGTGGAAGGAGAAAGGTAGAAGTTTCATTAGCTAGAATTAATTGCTCAGTTGTTAGTTACTAGTTTGGAGCACTTTCAGGTACTTGTTTTGCCACCACCCCCAACACTAAATACCTCCCCCTACCCTCATGAGCTCATCCTTATTTGTTCAGAAAATCCTCTCTGACACCAGCTCCAAACCAACATTGTCCACAGGCCTACTGTGTCAGTCAACATTCCATCACTTCCACAAATACTGAGATAATCCTCCCCTAAACAGAAAAGGGCTGATTTGGGCTCACAGTTTGGAGGTTTACCCTCGTGATCCATTTAGGCCCCTCTGCCTGAGGTGGGGTGGGGTGGAGCTCCTTATGGGAGCTCCTGGCAAAGCAGAATCACTCTCTTCAGGGCCGGAAAGTGAGAGACAAAAAGAGGAAGAGGCCAGGAACCCCTAATACCCTCTAAGGCCACACCCTCCATAACCTAAAGACCTCCCACTAGGCTCCTCCTCCTAAAGGTTCTGCCCTCTCTGAGTAGCTCCACGGAGTGGGGACCAAGCTTTTCATAGGCCTTAAGAGACACTCCAGATACGAACAATACCACCAAAGGGGGAGAAATATTGAATTCCTATTTTCACAAATGTTTATTTGTTGCTTCCTTGAAGGAGCTTATAATATCAAAGAGCAACAAGGTATATACGTTAGTACATTATGGCCACATAGTAGTAGGGGAGATGGAGCTCCTGTCCTGGTCTGAGGATCAGCAACCGCTCTGGGGGAGGACGGAGATCCTGGCCCTGAGCCCAGAAGATGTGGCTGGCCCTTGAGAGGGAGTCTGCTGCAGGTGGATGAGCTGCAGGAACAAAGGCGTCTGGACAGAAAAGCACAGGGCGAGTTCAGGGAACAGGGGAGAACGAGCAGGCTGGAACACAGCGTGACAGGAGGGATGGCGCGCGAGAGAACGCAAAAAGCAGGTCGAGGCGCGCAGAGCCAGCCACGCCGCGCCGCCGGCCGGGAGCGCAGTATGTGCTCCACTAGACAGCCGGGGGCTATCAGGCACTTGAAAGACAGCAGTGACCTGCTCAGAACTCTCCTGCAGGAAAAGGATCCACTTCAGTTGTTTCACCCCCAGGTGGCAGGCTGGCCCAGACACACGCACGGGCAAGCCTTTCTAGGGCAGACAAGGGGGTGCGGATTGCAATTCTAGCCCCCTCTCTGCAGCAGTTCCACAGGGGCCAGGGGCCTGGGGAGGCATCTCCATGCTGGCTCCTGTCGGAGTCCTCTTTGTAGCTCAGGTTGGCCCTGAGCTCACTATGTAGCCCAGGCAAGCTTCAAACTCACAGCAATCCTCCTGCCTCTGCCTCCCGAGCGCTGGGAATACAGGTGGGAGCCACCGCTCCTGGCATTGTGGTGTGTGGTACCGGGATCAAACTGGGGACCTTACACTTGCCAGGCAGACACCGGAACCACTGAGCTAAATCCCCACCCCACATCTCATTTCTTGGCTTCCTTCCTTTCTACCCTCCTTTTCCTTTTTTGTCACTGTCAGTTCTTTTTCTGTGTAAGTCCTCATAAGGTTAGTTATCATACATACAGTATTCCAGAGGCACAGCCTGGATTAGCAGTGGAGGAGGAAGACAAAGATGAAGGGACAGAGGCAGGGGAGGAAGAGCCAGTGTCGTAAGGAGGTGAGGGCAGGTGGTTATGGTGGGGTTACCTGTGAGGAACAGGGGTGAGGAGGGAGGGACCCAGGCCTACCGACCCGGGAGGCAGCAGGCTCCTGCGGAGAACAGCGGCCATGTTGGGGCCACTCACTGCCTAGAGCTACATATTTTATCGTACATATTTGTCACAACGCTTCAAAGAGGCATTATTATTCCCATTTTCTGAATGAGCAAAAATAAGACGGCGGGATTAAACAACTGGTTCAGGTCACACAACTGTGACCTGATGGAGGGAAACCTCGCCTCAGAGGGTGTCAGGCGTGTGCCCTCCCGGAGTGAGTGGCAGAGCCTCACCCTCAGGAAAGGACACTCAGTGGGTTCCGGGGCATCTGTGAGGGCGCCGCCTCTCCTCTGAGCGGCGACGTGCTCAGCCCCTCCTAAGGCCTTCCTGCCTTCGGGATGCAGGCCCTTGCCCTGTCTTCACCCAGACTCTCAGTGCCTCAGCACAGTTGGTAAGGTCATTTTTAGAAACTGGGCGCTTAAATTGTACAACGGAGTCCAAGTTAAATGGGAATTTCCTTCCAAGGCTGAGGTGGTGCTTTATGCTCAGCAGTTATGACTAGGTGCCCCAGTGGGCCTGCCCGGACTTCCACGGCCCAGCACCACAGACCAGGAGGTTTAACCAGCAGACATTTTCTCACGGATTTGGAGTGTCTAAACTGGAGATCAGATGTCACATGGTTAGTTTCTAGCGAGGCCTCTCGGTCTGTTTCATAGGGAGCCACCATCTTGCTGTGTGCTCCTCTGAGCTCTTCTTTGTACGTGGGAGGGAAGAGGAGAAGACGAGAGAAAAGAGGAAGACAGACAGAGAGGACATCCTGGGGCCTCTCTGAGGATGCTGACCCTCTCAGATCTAGGCCTCACTTAGCTTCAGCGATCTCCTGGAGGCCATGTCTCCAAATACAGTTATACTGGGAATTAGAACAACAACATGTGAATTTAGAGAGGGACACGAATGTACCTTCCTTGTCAATCCCCCCCAAGAAATCATCTTTAAATTTCTAGTAACATTACTATTTTATGTGATGATAAGCACAATAGGTGCTACGAAAAATTTGATAATAATACAAATCACTCATCATGGCAGAGGCACCCTGGGAAGCAGAGGCAGGAGGACGAAACTTCAAGCCCACCCTGGGTTATGAGGCAACTTAGTGAAACGCTGTCCTAAAATAAATATTAGAATAGGGATGGGAATATAGCTTAATTTGGAGGCCCTCGGTTTCATCTCTAGTAACACGAAAAAAATAAAATAAAAGAAAGAAAAATTACTCATCATCCCACAAGGAAGAGGGAAAGGTAGCAACTGAATTAGTTTTATGACTGAGACCTGAGCGTCAGCAGTAATCAGCGTGTGTGCGTTTGTACAAAGACCTAGGGAAGAAAGGCCGGTTTGTGTACAGGCTGTGCGAGTCTATCACAGAGAGCCTTTGTTTGTATGCAACTCATGTGAGCGTAAATATTCCAGAACCGCAGTGCATAAGGCAAGGAAGAAAACCTGAAATAATGGTTACTGGCCAGCACACAGATCATGCTCCACTGTTCTTATAATATGTTCTCCACGTTGCTTCTTAAAACACATCGCACACGGGACCTGCCCCATCTCAGGGCACATTAGCCCAAATGAAAATGTCATCATCTGTTCAGCTCGACAGACAGCAGACAGAGGAGAGGAGAAAACTGTGAACGTGTCGGGCAGTAACAAAGCCTTCTGATCCGAAGAGTGTGGGAGCTGGTGGTCAGTAGCTGGCCTTCTCCCTGCGTAGTCCGAGCCTTCACCTGCCTTCAGAGTGAGGGGATCTTTTTCAGTACACAGGTCGTGTTTCTGAGAAATCCTACAGAATTCAAGTTTCAGACTGCATCCCTTTTGTGAATTAAAGAGATTTCTTTTCAATGTATCTTTTTTAAAAGACATAGCTCAGGCCGGCTTTGAACTTACTGTGCAACTCAAGCTGGTCTCAGACACACAGAGATCCTCTTGCCTCAGCCTCCAGTATCCTGGGATTATATGTGCACATCACTACACCCAGCTGCCTTTCAGTTTTTCTGTCTTTTTTTATTTTTCCCCCCTTTTAACATCTTACTATTCTGGTGAAAGGTATTTTGGTATCTGAGGTTTTATTAAAATAGAGTTCATTTGCACCATTAAGCTTATTTAAATAATTGGAGGAATATTGTTAATTACGCCAGCCATAGAAATGTGACTTTGATTGGACTGAGTTCTCTAATCATTAGGGAAGTCAGAGATTTTTTTTTGGAAATGATGGTCCAGAGACCACTTAAAGGAAGCTATTTAAATGCACATCTTTTCTGGAACATTATTAAATTGATGGTTTGTAAGAATTTAGAAAAGAAAGCAGTAATCATGAAAGGTCAACACAGTTGCTAAGAATAAATCAGAATTGTCACACTCCTTTCTTTTTTCTTCCTTTCCTCTTTATTCTTTATCTTCTTCCCTCTCTTTTCTTCTCTCTTTTCTTTCCTTTTTCTTCCTTCCTTTCTTTCTTTCTCTTTCTTTCTTTCTTCTTTCCTTTCTTTTCTTTCTTTCTTTCTCCAGTGAGGACTGAATCCAAGGTCTTCACAGCCTCACTTCTCTACTTTTCGCTTTGAGACAGGATCTCACCAAATCATTGAGTTGCCTAACCTGGGGTTAAACTTCACCCTCCTAACTCAGCCTCCCAGAAGGCTGGATTACAGTGTGCATCACCATACCTGTCTCCCTCCTATCTTGAGTGGGATCCAGGACAGAGAGTAGAGGTACCCTGCATTTGTTTCATCTGACAAGATCTTTCCTAGCTGATTACTGGTCAGATGGTGTCTGGATGGGTATTTAGTTAGGTTCTGGAATGGCTGCCAAATGGTGGTGAAATCCCTGCAGGTACCTAACGTAGCCATCTGCCCTTGACCCTGTGGTCACAGCCACAATCTGAAGGAAGCCTTGGGAGGCACATTTACCACCTTTGAGAGGGACAAAGGAATCAGCCAATGTCCAGTGTCCATGTATATCCCCAGCCAGAGCAGTTCCTAGGGCCCCTGGGTCGCAAGTCTTTCCTTACACCACACAGCCCTCAGGGCTGGCGCGCTGGGAGCTGTGGAAGGGGGGATCCAGGGAAGCCACTTATCCCCCACACCCCACTCACAGCCGCCCTCTCTGCCCAGCTTTCCAATCCTCAGAAGGTTCTAGGGTAGGTCAGAGTTGCTTCTGCTCATAACACCTGGCCAGCCGCCCTTTTTATAGAAGTAAATGCGATGGGAATGTGAGGCCTTTTTAGTAAATGGACACTAAAGGGTAAAAAAATCACTTGTGGGACCGGAGATTTAGCTCAGTGGTTCCAGTGCCTGCCTAGCAAGCACAAAGTCTCTGGTTCGATCCCAGGTAACCACATAGAACAATATCGGGTGTGGTGACTCACACCCACCAGGAATCAGTACCACATACCACTAATACCGTGCTTGGTGGCTCAAGCCTGTAATACCAGCACTCAGGAGGCAGAGGCAGGAGGATTGCTGAGTTTGAGGCTATCCTGGGCTACATAGTGAGCTCAGGGCCAATCTGAACTACAAAGCGAGATCCTGTTTAAAAAAAAAAAATATCAGTTGTGCTTGGTCAGAATTCATGGGAAAAGACCTTGTTGTTTTCATGACTGACCTGTACTAAGTCAATATAAACCTGGCCTCTGCTCACAGGAAGTGATTCATTTACCATGTACTGCACTACACCTGAAGTAGTACTGGGTTCTATTTATGCACATACCTTTTAAAAGTGACTGATTAAAATAAAGGAGGTGTAAGAATAAAGCTGCGTGCAAACCATGTAGTCAGAGAAGGCACTGAATGGAGGACAATTGTCCTGAAAGATAGATATTGCTATCTGGGTACTGGGGCACTGTCCCAGGGAAGTGGACAGGAAAGAAACATGAAATTGTCAGAGGATGTGTTAGTCAGCTTTCTGGCACTATAACACACAGTGCCTGAAATAGTCAATTTATAAAGAAAAAAATTTTACTTTGGCTCATAAAAGTTTCCTTCAGGGATCTGGAGATTTAGCTCTGTGGTTCTGGCGCCTGGCTCGCAAAGGCAAATTCCTGAGTTACCACATACAACGCTGGGCGTGGTGACTCATGCCCACCAGCCATCAATACCACATACCACAGTGCTGGGTGTGGTGGCTCACACCTGTAATCCTAGCACTCGGGAGGCAGAGGCAGGAGGATTGCTGAGTTCGAGGCTTGCCTGGGCTCCATAGTGAGCTCAGGGCCAGCCTGAACTACAAAGCGAGACCCTGTCAAAAAAAAAAAAAAAGTTTCCTTTAGGGATTGGTTTATCCATTGTTTGGACCCTGTAGGGTTCATCAGGGCAGTGGTACAATGCAAAGCTAATCTGCTTCTTTTGCGGCTAAATTTAAAGAGAGAAGCCAGGGATGTAGCTCAGTGGCACTGCACCTACCTGGCAAGTGCTGGGTCCTGAATTCAACCCCCAGTACAGGAAGGAAGGAGGGAGGGAGGGAGGG
>PVIC010020687.1:0-11090 GCA_004025085.1 Thryonomys swinderianus
AAGAGTAAAATTAGGTGAAGAACTATGTGTTCTTTTTGTTTCAGCAGAAACTTACATCTTCTGGCAATAAATATTTTCTTTCTACCATAAAGGATTAGCAAGCTACTCCTGGGCACATAGTTCAAACTTTATTGAAAGAGTTTTCTGCATTTCTCTTACAAATAATATTATATTGTGAATTAGTCTGCCAAACAAAGATTAAAATAATGATATGAACCCCTTCTAAGTCATAATCTTAAAAGAAAAGGTTGTGAACAATCCTTGTTAAATGTTTCTCAACGGATGAGGATCATAAAAACCAAATATACCTTTCAGGTTAGAGAGAAAGGACAGAATTAAAGGATGCAAAACTGTGCTTATAGGTCAAATAAATAAGCTGTTTACATGCCTTAGGTTGTTCTGTTATATCAGTCTTATATGTGTATGTATATAATGGCCTTAGAAATTAAAAGCATTGAATCCTCTTGTTGTTTTCATTCATTCCTTTAATATAGATTGTCTAGAAAAATTTATCCCGAGGTTCATTTTGGTTTTCTTTCCAATCACAACCTCCATATACTGACTGGAGTTTATATTATGTTTGGGAATATAAATGGAATTGGCTTATGCTTATTTGTTCAATCCACAAATATTTATAGAATATATACTCTTTGCTAGATATTGTGTTGGTTCCTGAGAATCAAGTGGGAAAGAAGTAGACATCTTTTTTTAATGGAAAATTTACTCTTATTATTAAATTAATTTTTTGGTACATTTTATACATACATAATGACCACATTCATCATAGGGAAATTTTACATAATATATAGGCAATAATCATAGGGAATCTTTACATAATATATCGTAGTTCTTCTGTTTTCCAGCTCCTCTTGTTTCCCCTCCACCCATCTCCCCCTACTTACTTACAAAAGCTTTCAGTTTTCCCTTCTCTTTCTTCTTCCTTTCTTCCTTCCCCCTTCCTCCTTCCTTCTTCCCTTTCCCCTTTGAACATTTTCTTCCTATTTCCCAATATCTATTACACATTTGGTCCTTATACTTTCAGTTTCTCACAAGAGAAACAGTACTATATTTAAAAGTGTGTCTGACTTATTTCACTTACGAGTATGGTCTTAAGGTTTGTATATTTACCTAGAAATGTCTCCAGTGGGAAAAAAAGAATAAACCCTGGAATTGAAAAATTTTAAACACAGCCTTGGTGTCATATTGAATTGAGCATGTTTGTTGTGTTTCATGCAGCCAAAGGTACGAATTTAATATTTTGTGTTCAAGCATGAAAAAAATTCTTGAAGAATATCCTATAATTGTTCCACTGATGTAGCTTCAACTCATTTGCTGAATTAACGTATCGATAAAGCAGCAAAAACCAAGATACTATATATTTTTTTTACTCAGAAGAAAAAATAGGGACAGTCACAGTCATAATACTCAGAAATGTTGAAGTAAAAAAATTACCATCACTTGTCTGATGATTTAACTAACAAATGATCCATAGGATACAATTAATAATGCTATGAATAGTATAAAAGTAATTTGACATAAATTAGAATTATCAGCCTTACTCTCTGTGTTCGAACTTTATAGGTATAATTATCTTCCGTTATCCGTGCATTGATTTTCTTGCTTCCAATTTTAACATACTTAAGTGTTAGGAATTTTAGACAGAAGTAGATTGTGACTTTATTATGCAAGATTGATCCCAGTAATGATAATTCTCATCAATTTCTTTGGTCAGTGTTTATCAAGAGATGACATGTCAGACATTTTTTGGTGCTTGAATTTAAGTAAGTTGGGCAGTCAGTTAAAATTTAAGTAAAAATAGATGCTATTATTCGATTTGATTTTATAGGAAGGTAGAAAATAAGCAGGCAGAATAAAAATTGTTCATTTGATGTAGGGCACCTAAGGTTTTTTGCTTCAGTATAAAACTACCATTAACAAAAACAGGAGACTGCACGAGTGTACATGTCCTCTGCACTTTGTAAGGACAGCAGCGATGAGGTAGAAGGTCAGAAGTAGGCAGCTGAGCAAGCTCTTGCGCACCCCAGTGCAGATAAGTAAACACATGAATATACATCATGGCATCTACCACCGTTTCCTGATCTGGTCTGTGGCAAATAGCTGCAGATAAGAATTAAATAGCTATTGATGGCACATAAATCATTTATCATCTACTTATCTTTCTGAGTGATGCAGTGTATAATTGCTTGTAGAAATAATATATTCAGAGAATGAGCTGGAATACTGTAATAGTAAAGAATCAGAGGTGTGGAGGGTCCAGCAGAGTACACAGAGAAGGAAAAGAGGGAGCAAAAGTAGGTGTGGTATCCTGGAAGTGAAATGAAGACAAGTAGAGAGAAGAAAAAAGTTGTAAAAGAAGAAGGTGTAGACAAGGAGAAGAGATGACCGACAGATACTCTTGAAGAAGAGGGAGTGTTTGCAAGCGAGACACTGAGAATGTTTACCATACTGTCCATGCTGCACCCGGGCGGGGGATCTCCCGAGGAATTTCCAGCAGTGTTCACTGGTGAGCGGGACGCAGCCTTTGATGCAGCAGGGAAAGCAAAGCTGCTGTGAAATTGGCTCAAGAGAAAATGGAAATACTATTATTGAAATCTAGGAACTGTCTTTTTTCTTCCTTCATGTTGTAATAGTAGTTTATTTTAGTTCATTGAACAGTTTATGTTATTATCTTTTTGTTTCTTTTTTGGCTTATGACCTGTACTAAGTAAGCACTTTGAAGATAATAGTACAGGGTATAATAACTATTGTTATTTTCTTCAACTGTGAAAATGTGTTAGTTCTTCATAATATAATAAGAGAAAATAGGGGAAAGGCAACAGAACGTATCCATGGTGGGGCACTGCTTCAAGAAATTAGCTACAAAGGAAAAAAGTGCAGTTGCAGTTGAAAAATGAAAAAAGTCAAGAAAGAGTTGTGTTTAAGTTGTGAAATATGCACTAGGAGCCACCAGTAGCCGAGAAACCCTGTGTTGATGTAGCAGATGGGCTTCGTCAGGAACATGGACACCACATCGTGCCGGGAGGGAAGGAGGAAGCAGGCCTCGGATGTGGGCGGATGAGATTTTAGGTTAGGAGTGTGTGTCTGTGTTTCTCTCGTCACTCCTGTTACATGAACAAGGGTGTCTACTGCAAATACAGATGGAGAAGAATTTGCTTAACAGTGTTGTACTTGTTTTTTGCTAGGGATGCACTGATTTTGGAAAAAAAGATGCCATGAACTAATTAGCGTGAAACAAAGTGGATGTGACTAATAGTGTCCAAAGGAAAGCTATACTTTTCTTAAGGTCTTCTTCAGATCCCAGGGCTCTCACACTAGTGAAATGAGCCTGTACCACAGGCCAGGAAGCTGAGTCCTAAGACTGCAGAGGGAATGACCTGTCATGCAAAGGCGTAAAAGAATGAACAATCAAGTAGTGTATTTTACACACACACACACATACATACCTCCCCCAGCCTTTCAGAGACAAGAGAGAAAACGGGATTTAAAAGCAGTGAACAAATATGAGACTTGGAAGAACATGCAGATTTTGGCTAAAAACAGCTTCAATTTGTCATGGATGAGCACTCCTCTGTCTCAGATGATAAAAGATCACAGAAAGATTTTCCGGCAGAGAAATGTTTCTATTTAATGGATAAACTCTAGGCGCTCTTTCTAGGTAAATGATCTGAAATCTATTCTGTAATTATGACAAATAGGTGACAGCAGCACCGCACGTCAAGCTTATCGGCACCCTGCATCTCTGCTGGAAAGAAATTCAAGAGGTCATTCATCATTTCAGTTGGATTAGTCCCCATTTCCGTGCCTTATTTTAACATTAACCTTTCCACCTGATGTCCGACCATAGAATTCACTTTGTGCAGCTCAGAGAGAAGCAACTGAATTCTTTCAATTCAAGGGACACAACTTATCCAAAATATCATTCAAGCTGAATGATAAATAACTAGTTGAAACCCCAAAATAGCTCAGAACCATTTGATTTATTTTAAAAGAAGAAAAGGGAAATAGCTACATCATATATTTTGTGACAATCGTGTTTGTCAGTAGTAGATGCAAATTCCAATACATAATATACATTATGCAAAGTGAACATAAATGAGGTTGCTAGGACCCAAAATATATAACAGATCATTTTTCTAAAATATAAAAACATCTTCAATCTCCTCTTGTTTGTTTGGGAAAGTTATGGCAGTCAGTAACATATAATGAAATCAGATAAGAAAATCAGAAAATCTAAACATGTACAGAGGCCTTGGAGTTTCTGTTTTCTGAGGGCCAGTGGACGTTTTCTGGATGGGTGTGTATATAGTAAATCTTTAAGTGAAATCTAGGAGACAGGCAACAGATAAAGAGATGAAGTGGATGGTTACACAGAGTGCTTGTTGCACGGGACTCTGTCCCCAGCGCCCAGAGCATATGCATCACAGTGACGCAGGAGTTGTGCAGGATCAACCACCGAAAATAATCCTTACCACCCGCTGAGCTGATGTTTACCCAGATGTTTGTGATGCACCTCAGGAAAGGGTGTATTAATTGTCCCGTGGAATCAGGATTTCCAGGAGGGAACAAGCCACCCAGAGAGAAAAATATCTGTTTCCTGAGGCTCTTTATGTCACTTTTGACTTTGTTGTAGGAAAAATGTTTAGAATACAGATATGTCTACTGTAATGCAACATATATATATGTGTGTGTGTGTGTGTGTGTGTGTGTGTGTTCTGTACAAATTTTGTAACATAACACAATACACATACTGGGTTATAGAGAAAACAGAGTGTAAGTATACTGTGAGAACTTCAAGTAAGCTTGTAACCATGACAATGGCAGCAGTAAAAATCTGGAGACCATATTGTTAAGCAAAGTGAATCAAACTCACAAGCATAAATATCTCATGACATGATTTCTCTTAGACGAGAATCTCAGCACTATATAAATAAAGTGGAATAAAAGATAATAGGAAAAAAGGGAAAAACTTTTATAATACAGGATGGACAGTGTATCTAAAAATGTACTTTCATTTAACATAATTATGTATTTTACATTTTTGGCCTATTAATCTGTTGTCAGCATGTACATGTGATAATTTTGTAAGAACTTATAGGAAGAACAAATGAATCTGATGCTGGCCAAAAAATGGGAGCTGAGAGGAAGGAAAAAATTGAGATGTGCTATACACATGTAATCATCATGTACTGAAAATATGTACTATTAAAATTTTTTAAATCATGAAAAAAGAAGCACAGATGGTTACATATCTGCTGTCATCATTATCAGAACATCTTAACCAACTGATCTCTGCCACTTTATACTGAGGTTTTGTGCATCTTCCTTCAAAATAAGACAGGAGGTGATTTCTTCAAAACTAAAAGTATGAACTGCACTATAGAGTTTTTGTTGTTGTTGTTGTTTTTTACATTTCATCATTAAAATCCAGTCGAAAATGTCCTTGTATCTCCTTCAGTTGTATTTGTTTTTAAATTGATTTTATTGATACATTTTATAAGTACATTGTGATCACATTCAACCTTGAGGGATTATACCTATTCATGACACATATTTATCCTCATTTTTTCCCATTCCCCTGCCCTCCCTATAACTCCCTGCCTCTATATACATAAGCCTTGTTTCCTTTTTTTAAACCATCAATTTTTTTCTTTCCTTTCTTTAGCCCCTACCCTCTTTCCTAGCCCCCACCTCGTTTCCCTGTAAACATTTTTTTTCTGTTTCACAATACCTACCATACATTTTAAAATTCATTTGCACCTTCAGTTTCTCGTACCAGAGAAATGATATGGTATTTACATATCAATGTCCTATTTATTTCACTTATGCGTATGCTTTCTTACATCCACATGTAGGTGAGCAAGACACAAAGCATGGCAGTGTCTCAAGACACTAAAATAATTACGCTTGTCTTCTGTTCCTCTGTAACACATTGTCACAAACATAAACAGTTAGATCAATGGATATTTGTTATCTTTATGATTCTGTAGTTGCTGTCCTCTGGAATTTACATGGCATAGATGCCCTTAATGTTACAGTCATACAAAGCTGCGCACCATGTGTCAGCCACACTGGGTTCTCTGCTGGAGTTTAGGGTCCTCTCTCAATTTGATATGCCTGTTAGCAGAATTTCCTATTTGCTGTTGCAGGATTAATGTGCCTCATTTCTTGCTGGCTTATGAGCCCCGCTTTTTGCTGACTCTCTGTTGATGCCGCTCACATTTCTGGAAACCTCAGAGGTCCTTGCCTTATTTCTTGTCACAGCCCTTCTCACGAAAGAGAGACTTACCTCAGGGCCAGTGGGACACTCTGTCACTCCCACCTTCTCAGGTTCTTCTGCAATGTAACCCCTGGAGCTATCCTATCATTTTGCCTTACTCTCCTGGACGAAGTAAGTCAAATGCTGAGAAAAGGTGACCCAAAGATAGAAAGGATTGGAGAACCATCGAGAGTGTGTCTATCACATAAACCAGCCACAATTTGTACTACAAGAACGCATCTTGATATGACATCCAACTCTTAGTATTTGTTTGTGAATATTATTAAAACTTTCTCATTTCAGTGTGAAAACTTGATCGTTGAATGTTTGAAACCACTTAGGTGTTTGTAAAATCCTGTATGAATCAGCATGTTGCCATAACATCACTGCTCTGCTTAACAATCTGAGATCATTAAGGTTAAAAAGTGAGTTATTAGCAGCACATTATATGCTTTGCACTTCAAATAGCCACTGATGTAAAAATGGTGAAAGAACAAAAAAATGATGAGTGGGCAATAGCAAACAATAGGTAGGACACAATTCAGGCTTCAGTAGTTTGATTAAAGCTCCAGTGATTGGATAGATGGAGGTTTGAGAGTCATATAGCCATTGAATGATGCAACATTGTGGTATAGATAAAAGTTAGAACATTTAAATATCTTCTACAATTTTTTAAAAAAATGATTTCATTTCTTCTACAAGTCTGTTGAAGTTGAGAAAATATATGAATATCTTCTGATGGCTAACTGTGTCAAATTTATTGGCATGGGAGATACCCGGGGTGCATTTCTGGGTGTGTGTCGGTGGGTCAGGGAGGTGTGACCTTGAGGTCTATATCTGGTCCCTTGTTCCTTTCTTTCTACCACTGTTCCCCTGCTCTGGTTCTGCTGCCGTGTATTAAACAGCTTGTGCCCATCGTATCCTTGAGCCATGGTGTTTCTGCCGTGGAGCTGAGTGGCCATTAAATCTCCTGAAACTGCAAACCAAACTAAAGCCCTCCTCCTTTAAATTGTGGGTTCAAATGTTGTATTGCAATGACAGAAAAGCTGACTACTACAGTGTTGCATCATTCAAGGAAAGCTGACTACTAAAATTAAATTCTCAACTTTTTAAATTATAATGTTAGATAAAATTTAAAGAAATATTATTCTGATTAATGCTTCTCCCCTATTCTCCTTTGTAGTTTGATAGATCTGATATTTATTTTTAATCTAACTCTTAAATATTTTTATATGGTATGATTGTAGTGAATCCTGATTCAATTGAACCTAATTATACCAGGTTTTTTTTTTCCAATTTATGATGCTTTTGGATTCCTTATATTTGTTTTTTTGCTTTTTGGTTTCTCTATTTGGTTTTGCTATTGGAAAGTTCATGACTTCATAAGTTACCATTCTTCTTAGAGCAATCCTTTGTGCTTCTTCCATTATTTTCTTTCACTTTTCCTATATGGTTAATGTACAGGTGCATTGTTATTTGATGCTCATGAATCATAATTGTTCTATAATATGAAAATTCCAATAATTATTTTTCAAAAAACTTAGATCATTGTTTCTGATTATTTTTATACCACTGTAAATCTTCTTATAAATCACATGTCAGACTTTGCCATTTTTTCATGAACTCCTCTCTGTATTATGTGTTTTCATTTTATCTATGAAACTGCATCTTCCTTTTTGTCATAATGTGCTCTCATTTCCTTGATCTGAATTTATTTTTCTTTATGTATTCCTTGGTCTGAATTTATTTTTATTTATGTATTCATCTTAAGTAGAAGTTTGTGATACTCTCCTGCAAGTCCTGCCCTCAAGTTGAAAAAAAAAATCTCAATGAGTTTCAGAGGAGAGATAGTAGAGGCACTTCCTTGATGTATATTTAAATGTATTATTCATGGAGTATAAAATGAACACCAATTTTTTAAATTTGCATTTTGAAATAATTTTAAATATAAATTTTGCAAGTCTAGTTTAGAAGTAAAATATGTATCCTTCACATCATTATCCTAATGTGGAAATTTTGTAATTTATATATCTGATTAGGAACATGTGGCTTGAATATCTAATGGTGTAATTCAACAACAAAAATAAAAATAATTTGTTTTAGTATAGGTAAGAAATCTAAATAGTCACAATCTAAATTGTTTTAGTATAGGTAAGAAATCTAAATAGTCTCCAAAATTAATGACCAATATGCATATATAAAGAATGCAAAATTATTATCAGGGAAATGAAAATAAAATATCACTTCACACCTAGCAGAATGTCTAAGTCTGGAAATTCTGATAAAAAGTGAAAACATCAGATAATTTTATATATATATATATATATATTTTTTTTTTTTTTTGAGACAGGGTCTCGCTTTGTAGTTCAGGCTGGCTCTGAGCTCACTATGTAGCCTAGGCAAGTGTCGAACTCAGCAATCCTCCTGTCTCTGCCTCCGGAGTGCTGGGATTACAGGCGTGAGCCACCACGCCCAGCACTGTGGTATGTGGTATTGATTGTTGGTGGGCATGAGTCTCCACGCCCAGCATTATATGTGGTTACCTGGGATGGAACTCAGGACCTTGCGCTTGCGAGGCAGGCGCCGGAACCACTGAGCTAACCCTCCAGCCCAGATAATGATATATATTGATAAGCACATGGAGAAATCAGTTCACACACTGGAGTTCACATGTAATATGGCCCTGACACTTTGCAATACATTCAATCATTTAATGACTAAGCAAAAATTACCTTATAATCCATCAATTGCCATCCTAAGTATATACCTGAGGAATAAAAACATACATTTTCATGAGGACTTGAGTGTTAATAATAGTATTATTCATAATAACTGAATATGAGAATAACTCAAGTATGTATTACTTGATGAATAGGTAATTTTTTTTTTTTTGAGACAGGGTCTCGCTTTGTAGTTCAGGCTGGCCCTGAGCTCACTATGTAGCCCCGGGAAGCATCGAACTCAGCAATCCTCCTGCCTCTGCCTCCCCAGTGCTGGGATTACAGGCGTGAGCCACCATGCCTGGTACTGTGGTATGTGGTATTGATTGCTGGTGGGTGTGAGTCACCACGCCCAGCATTGTATGTGGTTACCGGGCATTGAATTTAGGACCTTGTGCTTGTGAGGCAGGCGCCGGAACCACTGAGCTAAATCTCTGGCCCATGAATAGGTAAATTTTTAAAACGTCATATCCATAAAGAGGAATAGTTGTCAGCCGTATAAGAAATTAAGTAATGAGTATACTTTTTAACTTGTATGACGTATGAAAATGTCATGCTAAGTAAAAGAAACCAATAAGAAAAATCCATGCATTATGACTGTGTTTACATGAAATTTTAGGATAAGAATGTGTGTGTGTGTGTGTGTAATGTTACTTAGGGTTGAGAGTTGACTGATAACAGGTGATAGTAAAAGAACTGTTTTGACTTAATAAATATGTTCTGAATTTACAATAATATTTGTACATAATGGGATTTACTAAAAACTTTTAAATTACATAATTTAAGTAGAGAATTGCATGTTATGTGAACTATATCTCAATTAAACTACTTAGAAAAATAGCTCCCTAGAAATGGAAAGTTATGGGAAAAGAAGAGTATTTAATATGAAGAAAAGTGAGTGAATTCACAGAATGAATTCCCCTTAGTATAAAGATTACAAGCGCAAACCTCCTATATGAACTCTCTCATCACAAGCACCATTACCTTAATCAGGAGAAGCCTTTTTCTTATTTAGACAATAGAGGCATCATTGCCAGCTTTTAAATTTGTTCTAGAATTAACTGAGAAAATGTGTATCATTTGTACATTGCCTGACACAAGCAAGTTCTCAAAACTAGGTCCGTTTCCAACTTCCCCTCGCCGCTGTATCACTGTAGCCACAGGATCACGTGACTAGGAGCATCCATTTCTGCCAAGCAGGACTCAAGGATTTCGCCAAGGGGAAGGTCCTGAGGTAGTCTGAGGAATAACCAGAGGCTGGTCAGGATCTATTGGCGGACAGTGAAAAGGAGGCTACATGAAAGGCAAAGCTGTGTCCCCTGGAACAGCGGGGTGAGAGTGTGTAACGGATGTGCAAAGCCATCCATTTCACTTTTAGGGGAAAGTCCTGTGGCTTAGCTGGTGAATGAGAGTGCAGCTGGCACCGTCAGTATGGGGAGAAGTCAGGCGTGAACATGGGTGTTCAAGCATCACCTCTGGAGTCTCTTACCTGTGGCAAACAGAGCTACCACTCCCTTTCTGAGTGTATGTGGGCAGACAGAGCTGACATTCACAACGGCCCTGTCATCTACCTTTGAAGGGATTCAGTCTGTCCTGCTGGGAGGCTCCTCCTCCTTCTCTCTCAGACGTGCTACCATTTCCTGGCCGGAATTCTGAACCTCAGAGCCAGAACTGTGTCTAATTCAACATCCAGACAAAAATATCATGATTGGAATGAAACGTGTTAAATAAGTGTATTCGATTGTAGAAGGTGTAATAATAAATCTTGACGTTTGGAACTGTAGACACCTTAAAGACAAATTATTTTTAAGAAAAAATGTAGCTGAGCCTCTTCAGAGAAAGCACCTATTTCCAAATGTTTGAAAAAAAGCAGATATAGATTCTGATGCATTTAGAGAGGTGGAGATGAAAAATAAGTGTAGGTATCAAATATTCATTGAGATATGTAAGGCAAAGATTTCTATTACAGTGGCATAATATTGTAATTCCCCTCTTGTGACTACTCAAAATATAAAAGATTCTGCAGCAATCCAGAGACAAGCTCCTTTGTAATAAATAGATGATGCCCTGTACTTGTCTTTGAAAGATCACCT
>PVIC010020687.1:11190-29369 GCA_004025085.1 Thryonomys swinderianus
AGGGATCAAACTCCAGCCCATCTTTACCTGTTTTTGATTTTCAATTTATTGAGGTTTGCTTCTGCTTCAACTGCTAAAAAACAAGAATTACTTTTAATGTTTTTTTAGTTAGCCACAATTTAATCTTCACTATAATTCCATGAAGTAGATACACTACATCATTATATCTTTCCATTCTCTTTATCACTTGAAATGGCCCCAGACAGTGGCCTCCTAATAGGCATGACTTTTTTTTTTTTTTTTTTTGAGACAGGGTCTCGCTTTGTAGTTCAGGCTGGCCCTGAGCTTACTATGTAGCCCAGGCAAGCCTCGAACTCAGCAATCCTTCTATCTCTGCCTCCCCAGTGCTGGGATTACAGGCGTGAGCCACCATGCCCAGCATTTGCAGTATGTTGTACTGATTGCTGGTGGGTGTGCCCAGTATTGTTGTATGTGGTTGCTGGAGATCAAACCAAGGACCTTGCACTTGCTAAGCAGGTACCGGAACCACTGAGTTAAATCTCTGGCCCCAGGCATGACATTTTATGTAGCCATTACGTGGGGAAATGTTTAATAAATGTATAAGAGATATTAAAATAATCCAAATCACAATATAAATTTATATAACAAAATGTTCTAAACATTTTCATGTTGCTATCGGATGAAGTCCCAAGTAAAATTCACTGCCTGGCTTCTTCCTGACTGGTACCGAGGAGAGCTGACTAGGATGAAGCAGACATGTATGCAAATAATTATACTGCATATTTGTGTTTGTGATACTTCCCACACATTCTGCATGCAGGATTGTTTTTGTTTTCTTTATTGAGTTTATTGGTACATTTTACCTGTACATTATAATCACGTCCATCATTGAGAATTTGTACCTGTACATGATATATTTTGATTCTTATTTTTCTCATTCCCCTTTGATGATGTAAAATTGGGTCTTACATCAGCCAGAGAGATCAGAGAAATATTCTTTTATGTTGTGACACTTAAGGGGAAAAGTGGGTAAGAAGACATTTTTTGAGTGAAGAAGAAATATAAAATAAGTGTAGGAGCAAAGATTAGAATATGTGAAACAGTTAAGACGAAAAAACACAAGTACAGTACAGATAACAAGAACATGAATTGAAGTGGCACGTACTCATGTTACAAAGATAAGCAGGGTCCACAATCCCACAGAATATATATGAAATGAGACTTTTTACTAACAATGGAGTTCTATTAGATATTTGTACACATGAGTGTGACATGTATCAAATATTTGTCACTGTGTAACAAACTATCCTCCAATGCAGTGGCTTTTAAACATTTTTGTAGCAATACTGTAGATTAAGAATTCATGTTTTGAGGATCATTTTAATTGACTGTGTTCGATGGCACTGCTTCTTATCCTCGGTCTTTGGCTCGATGTTTACTATTTGGGAGTTTTAAATTTCCTTCTGTGCCATCTCATCCTCTCTAGCTGGTTTCTCAGTTATTGAGGTCACTATGCAACATAGCCTCTCTCTTTTGAGAAGACTGCTTAAATTTCTTTGAGTGGTGGCCATCATTTGCGAGTATGAAAGTGGATGTAAAGATTAAGAACTGACAGGGCCGGAGGGTTAGTTCAGTGGTTCCAGCACCTGCCTCGCAAGCGCAAGGCCCTGAGTTTGATCCCCAGTAACCACATACAGTGCTGGGTGTGGAGACTCACGCCCACTAGCAATCAATACCACACACCACAGTGCCAGGCGTGGTGGCTCATGCCTGTAATCCCAGCACTGGGGAGGCAGAGGCAGGAGGATTGCTGAGTTCGAGGCTTGCCTGGGCTACATAGTGAGCTGAGGGCCAGCCTGAACTACAAAGCAAGACCCTGTCTCAAAAAAAAAAAACCTAACAGAGTTGCTTCTTTGGGTTCTGTGTACATCAAAGTAAGAGTCCAGTAAGTTCAAATTTGTTGAAGCTTAAATAACAACACTTTTTTAAAAAAAGTTTTTTGTAGCGCTGCAGATGGAACCGAGCATCTCCCTCTTGCTAGGTAAGCGCTCTACCCCTGAGCTACCATCCCAACCCCAACTCGAATTCTGACTGGGAGACTTTTCATGCATGTACAGAACAGAAGATCTTATTGGGAGCCATCTTTTCACATAAATGCAGCAATGTGTTTCAAAAATTTATTTTACTAGATTATGAAACAAATGAATTTCTAAAAGAAGTATGTTATATAATGGAACTACCCATCCTAAAGATAGTGATGGCTTTGTTTAACATGGTAAGTACAGAAGTATAGTGAAATGAAATGAATATTAGAAATATTTAGGAAGTAGAATCAGCAAGACTTGAAAAGATTTTTGGTACAGTTTGTATATAAGAACACCAAAATGTATCTGGAAGATATGCACTTTTAATTTGAAGATTGTGTAAATGTCTGTTTTTTCCCATGACCTTTAATCATGTAAATTATTATTGGAAGGTTGAAATTTTACTAAGTCACTACATTCCTAGAGGACATTACTAAATCTAATGGGAGTATAAATTGATGTGAATTTAAGGGGAAACTTTGACACTATCAATCAAAAATAAAAATGGTCATAAATATTAACTCACTAATTTTAATTTTACTTATATATTCCAGAGAAATAACACTAGCCAGTCAAATACATACAGACCAGAATATGCAAAGCTCTTCTAGGACTTCAGTATAATAGAAAATTATTGAAAATTATCTGCATATTTTTCAAAAGAAAGTTGGAAAAATAAATTATGCTAATTCATGTTTTGGAATATTATTTAAACTTTCATACAAGTAGATTGTGAATTATTATATAGAAAGACTTCAGACATAGTTTAAATGAAAAATTAAGTTGCATAAAAGAATGTAGTATACATTTGTTTCTACAATAAATATATAAGCCCAAGGGATATTACTAAAGTTTATGTGATATATTCAATGAAGATAACTAAGTTACAAGAGGAACTCTATAACATATACATTTTTTATTGCTTTCATGAATATATGCACTTTGTAAACTTGAAATCAATAGCGTACTTACTCTCCTATATCTGATGCTCTCCTTAAGTTTATTAAGGATTAGCAGCAATTGCACTTTGAAAATTATCCATAGGGAAACCATTAGCTTACCCAAACCTAGATGCTAAGAGGTAACCTAAGCTAGACCTTGTGTTCTCCTTAAGCCATGTCCTGGCTGAAAGTAAAGTATAAGCCAGAAATTATTCATGGAGGAAACATCTTGTTCAGTTACATTGCTGATCAGTAACCAAAAACAAACAAACAAACAAAATCCCCAGTGCTCTACTGAGGCAAGGAGGCAAGCCTCTCAACTTGTGCACCTCTGACCTTGGGTCATGGCTTCAGAAGTCTCAATCCATGGTCAGTTAGATTCAAGACAGAAAAGCCCTGGCAGAAGGATGTGGTAGCAGAAAATAATTCACCCATGGAAGCAAATAACACAGCAGAGCCTGAAAAGCAGGGGAAGACAGTACATGAGGCTCTCAAGGTTATGCCACCACAACCCACTTCCTCCTGCTAGGCCCCCCTCCATGTAGCCTATTCTGATATGATTAATGACTTAATCCTATGGTGAGGTTCATGTCCTCATGATCGACCACTTCCTTAAAACCCATCACATCAGCTGGCTTTTGAGAAATATTTTAAATCCAAAATATGACATTGCTCAGAAGATTTAAAGTTCCAAATAGGAGTAAGAGATTTTCAAATCATTGCACAGCAAGATGTTGATAATCATGTATTGTAAGTTTCAAAATAAAAGAAAATTTAGAATGAATCACCACAAACATTTATAAGTGAATGAGATGATGAACATGCAAATTTGTCGTATATACTCATTTCACATTTGATAAGATATCAAATTACCTCTTTGGTTACCATTAATATATGCACTCATGATTTGCCAATCAAATAATATGAATTAAAATTCACAAAACAATTAGCATTAATATTGGCAATAATGTGACAAGAACTCCTTATTGAGAAGTATTTGAAAATTGTTGAGAGAATATTTATTAAAGTAAAAATAGATTTACTATTTTTATAGATCAGAGAACACAATCAATATTACAAATTCCTGATAATAAAATTATTTGCAAAGCATATCTGATTAAAAATTAGTATCACTATATATAAAACTTTCCTAAACCAAACATTTAAAAGTAATAAAAGGGAAAATTTAAATAGTTAATTACCATTATCAAAGGATAGTGTACAGAACATTGCTCCATGTCATTATTTATTGAAAAAACATGAAGTGATTCCAAAATAAAAAGTCAGCACAAACATTTAAGGAAGGCTAAAATGTAAGAGTTAGTGCTACTAAATATTCAGGTAAGCATTACCGATTACTGTGTAAGATGGTTCAACTATTTGCAACTCCTTTTTTTTTTTTTATACCAGTTTTCAGACTTCCAACCTTGGAATTTTTCAAGTAGGCGGCAACACCGCTGAGCTAAATCCCCAGTCTTAGACCCAGCTACTTCTTATCTGAGTCACTTCTCAACTCAACTTCCTGTCAAACCCACTTTTAAATTCAAAATATCCTAAATTCAAAATACATTAAATATACTGTATCTAACCTACCAAACACCATGTCTCAGCAGAATAGTGTGCTTTAGAGTATTGGTTGTTTACTCTTTGACTGTGCAGCTGATTAATAGCATCAGCCACAGAGGATATTATACACATATTGTTAGCCTGACAAAGATAAAAACTGAAATTTCAGAGTATGATTTCTACCATATGCATATTGCTTTTACATGATAGTGAGGTTAAAAAATCCTAAATCAAACCTTCCTATGTCAAGAATTGTCTGATGTTGAAGACAATTTTCATTACACATGGTTTTATCTTTTCCAAAATGTGGTGAATGTCCTCTTAAACTTTGTGGATTTCAGTGATTTCCTTCAAAAGAAAGAAGACAACTGAAAATTGAACTCTAAACTCTTTAGGATTGCAAAGGAATGACATCCCAAATATACTGTGAGATCTTAAAAACAGCATGGCTGGGAGGATGGTCTGATCAAGGGACATGTGCATGATAAAGTGCACACCATGTACTATTTTCCTAAGGCTAACATAGAAATTATTTTTAACCTGAACAAACAGCAACGACAAAAAAAACCTGGGTGGTTTAAGTAACATAAACTTATTTTCTCACATTTTGGAGGCTACATTTGAGCAAGGGCAGGTCCTTCTGAACGCTGTGACGCACATCTGTTCTGTTAGTCTTTGACCCAGGGTCTGTGCCAGCAGATCTTCACTCGTCCTTGAGGTCTAGATGCGCCGTCCCTGCTTAGTCTTCATGCTCACCTTGCACCATTCCTGTTTCTCTGTCTCTTCACTGTGTTCTTTTCGTAGCTGTCATATTAGACATTCACGCTACTTCGTTATGACTTCCACTTATTACATCCGCAGTGACTGTAAAAGAAAACTGCATTCTGAGCTATTGGGGGGGGTTGGCTTCAGCTTATTTTTAGGGGGACATAATTCAACCAATGAAACAACACCGTTTCAGAGGTAGAGATAGAAGCCAGTTGATGTGTATAAATGTTCTGTATAAATTATTTAACATTTTCTGTAAGTTTGAATATTCATGTAATGACATTGTGAACACAATAAGACTTGAGAAGAATAGATATCAGGCAAATGAATGATAGAAGCTCTTACAGCAGTAATATCAAAGGAAAACATCTAAAGCAAACTGATGACATAATTTTAAATCCAATGCTTAATTTTAAAAATTAACCGAGAACTTAAAAATCATACACTTGTACCCAAATAACATTGAAATTTGTACAGGAAAATCTGACAGAATACTACAAATTTTTATAAGAATAAAATTAAAAACAATAGAAGCTTTTGTGTAGCTCTTTTAGGAAATGATAAAACACAAAAAAGAAAATACAGATACAAATTTTGAAAAAGAAATTAACAATATTGCAAGTTAGATATAATATGCTAAGCACATGTGCACAATTAAAATATAAAACCAGTCACTATGCCCAAATGAAAATGCTTAGCTCTCAGGAAATGTATCATTTGTATGACATTATTTGGTCACATTTCAGCTAAGTTAAAAATAAATTTTAAAAGGCCTTTTCCTCCTTTCCTCCCAACATGTTTAGAAACTAGAAACACTTAGTCAAATGAAAATAAATTATTGCAAAGAATGAAATGAAATACATGAAATATTGGAATATAAATGTTGATAGTCTTTATATCACAATCGCTACTTTGACTCTAAAGCATTGTTGAAAAGTATGTCTTACTTGAATTTTCAAACTTGAATTAATTGATTAATTTTGTGTTGTGGTGCTGGAACACTGATATTTTCACAGAGACCTTACTTTTCTTAGAAGGGTTTCTTCCTGTATTAACCCAAACACTGCTATTCATTAAGAGCTTAAATATATACAGGCTGTAGATCTTTCTCCACACTCAAATCAGTGGTGCAGGCCTCTGCGTGCTGTCACATCTCACTATGCCTAAGAAGCTTGTCCTTTCAATTATGCTGTGTAATAAGTACTGGTTTAAATCTCTGCCCCTTTTTATGCTTTCAGTGTCTTGAGTGGAAAGGACTTGTCTGATTTAAAGATATTCCTCCAGTAGTTAGCTCAAATCTTTGTACAGATTTTGGTCATAAAACAAAAATTTAATTTCAAAAACGGTGATTACCAGTATGATTTTAATACCAAATATCTCAGTAATCTTATTTTGTAATGAAAGTCTTATTTTCTACTCCAAGAGTGGGAAAACATTAAGATTACTTTGAATTTTCTTCATTGTAATAGGAAAATAAAATATAAAAAGAGAGAAATGGAACCACTAAGCACAATCTTCAGAGACATCAAGGAAAATAGTGCAGATTGCTCTTGTTATGAGTGGTTTGTCTCTGCAATGAATTTATCTTAAAGTAAAAATTCCAGTTGAGCAAGCAGATCAAGACATCGATTAGTTTCTAATATGATAGGAACATGTCATGTGTTCAAAATATGTCCTGTGTTTTACTGAATGTTTATATTTCCAAATTTCTACCACAGTTTGAAGGATTTGGGTTTTTCATTTGTATAGAAAAGAGCTTAAAAATGGTCTCAAGAGAAGAATAAAGTATACCAATTCTGATATTCTGATATTTTTGCAATAAATTAGAAAATTTTGTAAAAAACTCATTCTACTTTAATAGGTCTTGTTTTGACTACTTAGGGCATTTTCAAGCATACTTAACATACTCTTTCTGACTAGCATTAATAAATAGCATTCTAATAATTATAGTAAGAAGGGTTTTTATTGGTAAATATGTATTAGGATGCATATTCTATAAATTATAATTTATAGAATTTTCTGTCATTACTTGTTCTGCTGCCAAAGGTCACATTACTCCAAAACATGATCTCTAGAATTAACAGTGTTTGTATATCCCAATATACTTTATGTCAAGACTGGTGGGGCCCAGAGATTTAGCTCAGTGGTTCCGGCGTCTGCCTGGCAAGCACAAGGTCCTGTGTTCAATCCCAGTACTACACACCACAGTGCTGGGCATGGTGGCTCACACCTGTAATCCCAGCACTCGAGAGGCAGAGGCAAGAGGTCTGCTGAGTTTGAAGCTCGCCTGGGCTACAAGTGAGCTCAGGGCCAGCCTGAACTACAAAGCGAGACCCTGTCTCAAAAAAAAGAAAAAAAAAAAAAAGGTGATTTCCTCACACTAAATGTATGCCCTAGCATTACCAAAATACATATGATCTGAGCAAAGGACATTACTGTCAAACATAACTATTTCAAGGTAATGATTTATACATAAAAATGTATCTATAGATATAGATACAGGTATACAGCTTTTTCATCCTGGCCCTGAACTCACTGTAGCTCAGGCAAGCCTTGAACTCAGCAATCCTCCTGCCTCTGCCTCCTGAGTACTGGGATTACAGGCTTGAGCCACCAAGCCCATCATTTATGGTATGTAGTACTGATTGCCATGGACGTGAGCCACCGTGCCCAGTATTGTTATATATGGTTACTGGGGATCGAACCAGAGACCTTGCACTTGCTAGGCAGGTGCTTGAAACACTGAGCTAAATCTCCAGCCTCAGCTATATAGTTTTCTTGACATTAACCAACTGAGAATTCTGTAGTATGATTACTTAGCATGTGTGTATGGATATTGTATGTGCATTTAAAATTTATATTTATGTGCTTCATACATAATAAATTTAATTAGTATACATCTATTTATATATTTCTTATTTTTTTCCTCTGTGAATATATTGAACTAACAGACTCACTACAATCTGCAGCTTGTGATACTTCTCTGCTTTGTCAGGGCCGAGCTCAAGGTGTGAGTTAGCTGCTGCTCTAAGATTTGCAGTAACTCATAGGAAGTACTATTCACGTTCTATCAGTTGATTTCTGTTCACCATCTTGAAGGTTGTGTGGAGTATCCATGTCTGCAGGCATCGGTGTATAGTTATAATACCGTGTGGATCGATGTTGCTAAAGTTCTTCCTACGTGATGCACCTCCGTAGCCCTGTGTCTGTCTCGTGCCTGTGCCCGGAAGGGTTGCCTCAGATGACTTGCAATGCTTAAAGGATCTATTTTCTGAGCTTTATGAGTACAGGGAAATTTTCATTATTCACTTAATGAGAAATCACAAAAGAGCTACTCAACAGGGCAGCTCAATCTGCTGACTCCAGATGGACTCTGTTCATCAAATACTAATGACAATCAAAAGAAATGTTCGGGACTCATTCATGCCCAGGCCACTTCTTAGCACCGACTGAAATGCTAGGTACAGAGATATTCACCAAACTGTCCACTGGGTTGGATTTCCTTCTTAATCCTGAGGAAGCATTGCTCGCAGTATTGAATCTTCTACTGAGATTTAAAAGCTTTCTGCCCCAAATTCACCAGAATACCTCAAAATAAGATGACTGAAAATATTTCATGTTGGTACAGGTACAGGTCTAAAGGAATGTTCATACTTTGCTGGTGAGAGTTGAATTTGAACACTTTGTAATTATCATCTGGGAATTTCCACTAATGCTAAATATATCAATTTCCTCTGACCTAAGCATTCCATTTCTGGGCGTGTAACCAAGAGAAATTCAATGCTTATGTGTACTACCACCCAGATCACATACATATGAGAATATTTATAACTCAGGGCATTAAAGCATCATAAATACTTAACAGTAGTATGAGTAAATAAACCCTGAAACATTTAATACAGTAGCAGACCTATGAGAAAAAATAACCTCCAGATGCACTTAGCAACCTATGTGAATTTCACAAACACAATATTGAGTAAATAATTCACATACAAAATAACTTTTATGATTCCATTTGTACCTTGTTCAAAAGTAGATAAAAGTTATCTCAGATGATAAATGTAAAATAACAATTATTTTTGAAGTATGCTTATACTGAAGGGGAATAAAAGTCTTTCTGTTTACTGGAAATTATCTATATGTTGATTTGGATACCAGTCACATGGATAGCAGTTGTTAGTCTGGCTTACGTTTCTGTAACAAAATAACTGAGGCTGAGCACTTTACAAAGACAAGAGGTTTATTCAGTTCACAGTTCTGGATGTTAATTTACAAGGTTGAGCAACCTCATCTATTTGGTGCCTAGCAAAGACCTTCTGGCTATATCACAACATGGAAGACGAATATTTCAGAGGGAAGAGAAGGGCACAAAACAGTTGCAGTAGACAAGGAGCACAAAAGCAGGGAGGGAACTAATCCAGTCCCAAAAGATAGGAGCTATCCAGGAGACAGCATTAATCCGTTCGTGAGGCTGTAGCTGCCATGAACTACTTGCCTTCTGTGTGACCTTAGCTTTTATCCAAACCATAGCATTCTTTGCAGTGAGCTTATGGCAGGGAGATAAAAGGCAGCCTTTGTTGATTTCTGTGGCTTGGGTGTGATGCTTTCTCATGACTCATATGCTCGAGGACTGCTCTTCCTCATGGTGACATAAAAGTGGCATCTAGGAGGAGGTCATCAGGACAAAACTGCTAGAAGGAAGTATGTAATTCTCGTGGGACTTTGCTTGGTCCTACCCCACAGTGCCTTTATGTGAAGAAGCCAGACCACATCCCTCTATTCTAGCTTTCAGCCTGGCCACACAACCTTTCTGTTTCACGCAGTCCCACCACTGTGATGCTGGCCACACCTTCATAGAGCTCAGTTGATGAAAGCATATGCCTTGAGCCTCTGTAACATTCAAATAAGTAAAGCTTCTTTATGTATGAGCAGCCTACATATTTTAGTCTTTTGACAAAAATAGACTACAACATGAATACTGAAAATTATGTACATCTCTGTTTGGTCATATGGATGGCATTCAATATAAGAATATATAAATACATATAGATTCAAGGCTTGTACATTTTTCCATATGTAAATTTTCCTGGTAAAAACACAATAAAAATATGTACTCTCTCTTTAGCCTCATAGGCAGACAAGAGCTGTGGATCCATAATGTAGTGACGTGATTCTAGTTAGAACCTGGGCACAGTCACACCTGTGATGTAGGGACATGCAATATATTGGAACCAGCTAAGATCCAACCACTAGGAGGTAGAGAGTTAAAAATAGGATACAAAGAAATTGCAGTCAGGCAGTAGGAAAATAGTAACTAGAATCCAGTCTAAGGGATGGTGGGAAAAACAGACAATGGGAAAAGGTTCTGGAGGTTTAGCCTGAAAACAAGAATAGGGAGAGATGTATAGGGTTTTCTGAGGACAAATAGGGTCAATAATGTTGAACCAATTAAACATAGTTTTTCCTTCTTAGCTCCACGCCTGAGCCGAGACAGGGAATGATATCCTCATGTTTATGTCTTTCTGTGGGTTAAAGTTCTGAGTCAGGCTCCTTACATTTCCTTTAGTGTATTGAGTATACATATTATGCCAGGTGCAGCAATAATTCTAAAATCATCAAGAATACATCATGTATCACAGATTGCTCAATTTTTACATTCTAAATTGTCCCAATGTATCATTGAATAAAGAAGGTAGTGTAAGATGATAGAGTCCTAGCAACCAGGAATCCTAAATTGTTTCTTGGATTCTATCTCTGTGTTATAGTAGTCTTAAAGAGATATCAAGAGATGAAGTTTAAGTACTGTGTCTTAGTAACTTCCTGTCCTATTGCGGGTGTGGCTATATATGGTGTTACATTGGTTCAAAGACACTTTCATTTGAAAACAGTCTGACTTGCAAACAAAAGCATTTGGTGAAAAAAAATTTTTTTCATGCTCTGTATTGGGTCACAAGCATGGCTGAGGGCTTCTTCCCTGTACAAATACTCCAACTGACCACCTTTTGCAAAATCATGGAATGACTTAAGTTCAGGAACTGAGCTACCATCTGAATTTGTAAGTTATCTAGGTGCATCTATTTTGTCTTCAAACGTGTCTTGATGTGGACAATAAAATGTAGGATGACCCTGCTTATCCCTAGACTGCTCTGCTTTTGCTCTTCACATATATATACATAATCACCCTAATGATGGCCCTGTGATACTGAAGTACAAATAGTTGCTCTATCTTCCTTATCCATGACAGATTTCACCTTTGTACTTGCTGTATGCACAGTGACTAGTGGGTAATTTATTATGTCTTTTTTTTTTTTTCCAGCACCGGGGATCGAACTCAATTCCTTGTGCTTCCAAGGTGGCATGGTACCACTTGAGGTAAATCCCTGTCCTGAATGAGCACATGAGTAGCTTGATAAAATAGAATGAGACCATGGACAACTCGTATGAAAAAAGTCTGTCTTGGTATTTTATCATCTTGCAAAGCAGCCAGCTGGAAACAGCAGTAGGTCAAAAGAAATAAAAACAGGTGACATCTTGGAGCACCCAGAAACATTTATTAGCGATATAGATCTTAACCTAGGAAGTAAAACATTTCTTGAACACTTCAAGTTATACAAGGGGAAATTAATGATCAACCCACGGCCATTCATCTATCTTTTTTCAAAAACAAGTAATTACACGATTAAGTTCAGGTCAAGAAGCTTGTTAGGCAGAGTTTATCTGGGATGGAGGTGCAGAAGAAGGGGAAAACCATCCATCACTGAAGGCTTTATTAAGAAAATTAAAGCCTCATCACAGTGCTTTGTCAGCATGACTGCATACTTTTCTTCACATTTTTAGCTTCAAAGACTTTTAATTGAAACCCAATATGTGTGTTATTGCTGACACATGTTAAAAATCTTGCTTACACAGTACATAAATCTCTCTCCAAAGCCAATAGTCCTATACTGTTTGTTTCCTAATTAGTACAGACGCTGTATAAAAAATGCAAGAGACATCTGCTAGGTGGAGATCCCTATCAGGTTTAATTGATTTTTTTTTTTTTTGCACTGGATAGTCCAGAGGCACGGCACGTTTGGCTTGTCATGATGATTCTCTTAATGAACACATTTTGTAGGTGTATTTAACATAAAAATAACTGGGAGATATTTTGTAAATTTGAATCTTTATTGATACATTATATATAAACATCATGATCACACACAATATGGAAATTTGTACCAGTATATGACACAATTTAATTCTTTTTTTCCCATTCCCCCAGCCACCCTACAACCCCTGCCTCTATGTATATAAGCTTTGTTTCCCTTTCTTTATTACCTTCATATTTTTCTCCTTTATACTTACCCCTATATCCCATTTCCCTTTGAAAATTTTCTATTTCACACTACCTACCATATATTCTAGAGCTCATTTATATCTTCAGTTTCTCATACCAGAGAAAAGATACTATATTTACAGATCTGTGACCTATTTATAAACTTATGAATATATCCTGAAGGTACATCTATTTGAGTATAAATGACTCAAACTTATTCCTTATGGTAGAGTAATACTCTTTTATAGAAAAATCACATCTTTATCCTGTCTCCAGCTGATGGGCATTTGGCTTGTTTTCCAAGATTTAGCTGTCACAAACTGAGCTGGTATGAACATGGGTGCACATATGTCACCCATGGATCTTTTAATTCTTTCATGTACACACTTTGCAGGGGAGTAGCCGGGTCAAGTGGGGTCTCTACTCCAAGTTTTTGAGGAATTTCCACACTGATCTTTATGGTGGTTGTACCAGGCTACAGTCCCAACAATAGTCGAGATGGGTTCCTTTCTCCCCACAGCCTCACCAGCATTTGTTGGTTTATTTCGAGATAGCAGCCATTCTTCGTTGAGTGAGATGGAATCTCAGTGTTGTTTTCATCTGCATCTCTCAAATGGCTAGTGATGTTGAACATTTCTTCATATAACCTGAAGACATTTTTAGTAAGTTCTAGATTCAGCTCATAAACTTAGTGCTTAGTGACAAGTGGACCACAGTGATCATATACTCTTGTCCTGAACGATCTGGAGTTTGCAAGAAGCCACAGTGCCATTAGCATTCTACAATCAGAATTCAGAACTGTGGAAACTTCACAGTACAGAGAACCAATTGAAAAATGTGCTATCCGCTATGAAACCTTTTCTAGAAGATTATATTTTTGCAGCAAAGCTTGAGGAATAAAATTCAAATCACCTAAACTATTAAAAAATTAAGATTCAGCTCTTTAAAATTACTAGCAAATAATTACTAATTCATGTACAGTATTTGTGGTTGTGTGCAATATTTTTCCTTTCCTTTCTTTCTTTACATATACCTACTATATAGTTATAATGATCTCCATGCACCTGTCCTTGACTACTTACCTATGTTTTGTTTGTTCTACCAAAGAGTCTACTGTTTGAAATCAGGACATTTCCATATTCATCTCTGCATTCCTAAAACTTGGCATATTGTCTAACATTTAGTAGGAACTCAGTAAATTATTAATAAATGAATAGAATTTTGGGAAAGCTATAATAAGCTCATTTCTACAAAACAGAGATAACAGTAATATCAAATCCATACTTATTTTTATTAAATAAACATACCAAATATTTAGCTCTCTATCTACACTATATAAAACACATCAGAAAATTGAGTCATACTTTTGAAAGAAAAAATATGATTTTCTTTTTAGTGCTTTCTTGTGTATGAGTCTCTCAGGATTTGGGCAGAAAATAATATTGGTTTCAGAAAATATTATTGGTTTCAGAAAGGATTAGAAGGATTATAACGGGAATAAAGAAGGGGAAGAGAGCTGATTATTTAATACAAAAATTTCATTGGAGAGTGTCAACAGTACATTTGCATACAGATTAAGACTAACTATATGAATTCTTTCATATATGACACCAATGTCAATTATGAAGGATTTAAAATCACTTTAGTTACATTACTATTGATTGATTAGCATCCTTTCAATTAAACATCAGAACAGACTCTGAGAGGGGATTAAAATATTAGTTACTTTTAACAAATAAGGACAATAAGGTGAGTGATGAAGTAAACTATAGGTGATATCTTGTTATTTGTATTCCATTCTGTCATAATCATGTGCCTTTTTAAATTAAGTTTTTAATTTCATTAGTACATGTTTGCAGTTCACAAATGGACAGTCAGTAATGGACAATCCTCTTGAGGTGTGGTTAAGTGTATATAATACATTTAGTTTCTTTCTTTTCCTGTCCCTCACTTCTCCCTTCTCCTACTGGTAATTTCCCCTTCCCTTTTTAAGGATCCAGCAGGCTGAGATAAAAGAAGCAAGAATGTTCCAGATAAGGGAGAGAACTGAAAGGGTCTGCGATGAATTCTAGGCTGTTTCTGTGAATCACCTTTCTAGCTTTCATTCTCTACAGTTTTAAATCACCCTAAATAGAATTGGGTAGGAATTCATTAAATTTGATTCAGCTGACCTTATTCAATGTCAGTGATCAGTAATTCAGTGTAAATTGTTTTCCTGTCCTTTCCTGAAATTTTGCCTCTTTGCTCCTCATGAAAACTCTTAGATTGCTCACTCTAGCAATCCAATCATAGCAATCCAAATTATAGCTACCATTTCCTACTGCTTTTACTTAGCAGCAGCCATTTATTTGAAATGCCAAGCCTGTAAGGTAAGGATTATACTTATTTTATATGTGAGTAAACTGAAGCACAGAGACCTTAAATGGTTACCAGAGGTCAACATTTAACAGGAAACAGCCTCTTATCTCTGAAATATCTTTCTATTACACCATGCTTCTATTTAAACTCTAAGTCTTAGCTCAAATTCTTCCTCTTTCTTGATATACCCCTTAACTATCTCATTTAGGAATTTCTCTTCTATTCTGGAGGCAGGTGATAACTAAGGAAAAGGCAAGAGAAAGAAGAGGGAACACACCTGCCCTTCAGCCAGCTTTCTGGATTAGATTTGAGGCATAAAATAACCAAGGAAACAGCTGGAACAAAAAGGGAGAACCACCCTGGGGTATGCTTTCTGGAGCTAGATCCACCTTATGAATCAAACGCTAGCCTAGGACCAGGATGCTCAGACCTAAGTAAATGGAAAAATGTATCCTAGTAGCTTACTTTGTGCATAGTAACTCCTTACGCAGGTATCTAGTGTTCTTCTGCAAGTCTTGGCCAACTCCAACCATAATCACCATGTCACTGACTGTGCAGGTGTGACAGTCCCTCATTTCTCCCTAACTGTGGATGCCTCCACACCATGACAACTCCTCTGAGGGCCATAGAATCTCAAACCCCCCGCTGCCTAATGGGTGGGCTGAGTTCAGCCACTCATCAAAAAGGATCAGGCCTAAAATCAGTCTGTCAATCCCACCCGAAACTAAGGCTCAGGATCCTCAACACCAAGCTCCCCAAGACCCTTGACTCTCCTCACTGACTTACTCCCACACAGAGAAGTGTGCCTTCTTGTCTTTTCTCTTTCAAATAAATCTTTTATTCTGTGGCTACTCTTGGGCATCTCTTTCAACTATTTGTTTAGCATGTCACGAACCTGGACGACACTCCCAAGCTAGTCACACACAGGCACAGAGTCCCCCAAGGGCTTTGTTTCCAAATATGGTTGGTCTTTGGACTGTTAAATCTTTTTAACGTGTATGTCAATTTATTGTCTTAGCTACTTTCTTGTTGCCGGTACAATTGTACCGATTACTCAGAACTTGAAGAGGAGAGGTGATGTTCATTCACGTTTGCAGAGCGTGGGCAGCTGCCCACATCAGAAAGGGTGTGGATGGAAATGGAGGGAGAGAATCTGTTCGTGTAGGATGGCGAGGAAGCTGAGACAGAAACTAGGAGCCAGGGAGAAAGATAAAATCTTTCAGGTTATGCTCCCCCTGTGACCGTCTGATCCACAGCGGCCCCATGTCCATCGGCGCCCTTAGTTCTGAACTCCTTTGAAGACGGACGAGCACAGTGCACTGAAGGGCCAAGAGTCTTTCAAGCCCCTGAGACTCTGGTGGGCTTTTCTAATTGCAACCATAGCAGTTTCTTGATGATCGTGATGATTAATTTTATATGTTAGCCTGACTAGGGCATGATACTTAGACGTTGGTCAAGCTATTTTACATGTTTCTCTGAAAGCAATTTTTAGCTTGTGATTAATATTTAAACTCAGCAAAGTTAGAGTACATTATTAATAATGTAAGTGGGCCTCATTCAATCATCCACACAAACGCACACAAAACGCACAGCTACTGAGTGCTTTTTCTGGAGAACTCTGACCACATACAAACAAAATCATTCTGTTTCTAGCTGCATAGCAGAACCTCAACATAATGTAAGACTAAAGTATCATAGAAAGTTAAAAGAAGTTGATAAGGAAAAAGGATAATTATCAGATAAAAAAACAGAAGTGAGTGAATTCACTCAGATTCTATGGGAATAACATTAACCTCAGACGCTTGTGAATCTTCTGCTCTGCAATGTTGTGATGCTCTGTAAGTTACCTTCCACTTCAGCAGGCTTTTCACATGTGGGAAGCACAAATGGAATCTTTAAACAGCTGCTCAGTTTACCTTGACAAAGAAAGAAGAAATCACAGAAATCTCAAGGGTTTAACACTATGTAATAGTTTAGCAGTGCTGATCATGGAAAGTCAGTCTGATATAGGCAGTTGGAGTCCCTATCAGGCTAAAGGTGAAGTTTTCGAGTGATTAAGATCAAACGCATTGGGCTGGGGATTTAGCTCAGTGGTTCTGGCATCTGCCTAGCAAGTGCAAGGTCCGAAGTTCAATCCCTGGTAACCACATAACCACAATGCTGGGCGTGGTGACTCACGCTCATCAGCAATCAGTACCACACACCACAGTGCCAGGCATGGTGACTCATGCCTGTAATCCCAGCACTCGGGGTGCAGAAGCAGGAGAATTGCTGTGAGTTCAAGGCTTGCCTGGGCTACATACTGAGTTCAGAGCCAGCCTGAACTACAAAGCAAGACTCTTATCTCAAAAACAAAAAGATTGGACACATTATGTTGTATTGGCATAAGGTATAGAAGCCATGATTTCTGAATATATATGAGATATGTGAAAAAACAAAACAAAATTTTCTGTGGTCCTGAATTGTGAATTTATGTATACATTTTTCAGTTACATGGAAAACATAACAAACTTTTGTCCTTTCCAAATCACTACTGTTTTAAATAACAAAATTAAAGCTGACACCTGAATATAAAATTAGGAATTTATAATTATATTAGCTTAGAATTCTTAACACTTTTATAGCATTAGATTATCTTAAAGGGAGAAGTCACTGAGGACTCCCTTGGGGCAGTGGTTATCACCAAGGAGGGTGACTTTGCTTTTCCCAGAAGTTCCTGGAGATGTTTTTGATTTTCACAACTTGGAAAACATCTTGTTTAAAAGCAACTAGTGCGCAGAAGCCAAGCGGTCTTCTGTGGGTCCTACTGCTGCTGCACAGAGCAGATATAGTCCAAGTTCTTGTGGATGACAAAGAATTGCCAGGTGTATCAGGCAGCAAGCCGCTGCTTTTATTGAAGATCACAGGAAGCTGTGCTTATGGCAAGTCTGTGCCGAGAAAGTACATAACACAAACTGGGTGACAGGAAAGCAAAGGGACCACACACAGGTCAGAGCATACAGAAGTAGTAATAGAAGTTTAAATAAATCCCCTGATAAATCAGGCTTTCAGAATTTAAAGGATTGTACTTCAACCCAGATCTTCCCTCAAATCTCTGGAACAATTGAATCTCTAGAATGACTGACAAGCCGCTGCACTACCTCACAGGCTCTCCATAGGCTGGCCCGTCCCAGAATTCCCTCTGAT
>PVIC010020688.1:0-13362 GCA_004025085.1 Thryonomys swinderianus
GACAGGGTCTCGCTTTGTAGTTCAGGCTGGCCCTGAACTCACTATGTAGCCCAGGCAAGCCTCAAACTCAGCAATCTTCCTGTCTCTGCCTCCTGAGTGTTGGGATTACAGGCGTGAGCCACCATGCCTGGCACTGTGGTATGTGGTATTGATTGCTGGTAGGCGTGAGTCACTATGCCCAGCATTGTATGTGGTTACCAGGGATTGAACTCAGGACCTTGCACTTGCAAGGCTGGTGCCGGAACCACTGAGCCAAATCTCCAGCCCTACTTTTTTATTTTCTAATTTTCATAGTGAAGTTGCCACTTTAAAATTTTATTTATTTATTTTCTTTGTGGTACTGGTGATCAAACTCATGATCTTATGCTTGCAAGGCAGGCAGTGGGTGCCACTAAGTTAAATCCCTGGCCCCAAGGTCAAGTGTATTCTGTTCTTCAACCTTTACATAATTTCCAGGTGTTATTTAGGGATTATTTAAAATACCTGATTCAATAGGTTTGGGATAAGGCTTGACACTGCATTTCTAGCCAGCTCCTTGGTAAATTTTTTTGGAAGGAAAATCCTAAGGAGAGCTTCGAGTAAGATCAAAGAGAATCAGCCTTTTAGATCAAGGATTCTCAAAGTGTGTCCTCAGAGCAAATGTATCACATCATCTGGGAATTTGTTAGAAATGTACATTCTTAGATCCCACACCTTCTAATCAGAAACTTTAGGGTGGAACACCTATGTTTGTTTAATTATACTTAGTATTAAGTGACCAGGCTTGTCATGACTTATAGCAGCGTTAGAGAAACAATACATTCATTTCTAAACTGAAGCAGAATTTTGTTGATTCTACCCTTGATATGTCTAGAAAGGAATGATTTTTCACCAACTCTCACACTTCCTGCTGTAGCCTACATCATCTCAGTTCCAGAAGCCCCAAGGTGATTTTGTTGCATGCTGAAATTTGAGAACCACTGTGTTCTAGATATTTAACAAAGATTATAATGACTCTGTATGTTGTGTGTGTTTTCTTTTTCCTATCATGCCTTGGGGGAAGGGCTGGTACCAAGGACTGAACCTAGGGCCTTTGGACTGAGCTACATCCCCAGCTCCCTTTTTATTTTTTTATGTTTTTGTGGTACTTGGTATTGAACCTAGGGCTACATACTCAGTCTGTTTTTATGTTGAGACAGAGCTTCATTAATTGCCCATGCTAGGGTTGAACTGTGACTCTCTTGCCTTGGGGTACCAGAGTGGTAGGATTATAGGAGTGTTATTATGCCTAGTTTAATATCTATATTTTGGTGATGAAGATCTTCACTAGACTCTTTTCAGAAGGCATAATGAAGCTAACCTACCCTTTAGAACTACTAATTATTAGAGATCTTCATAAGACATTAAAGTAGGAAACAAAGCAGGTCCTTTGATGTTTTATCCATAGGTACCAACTCTAATGCTTCTCAAATTTGGTCAGGACCTAAAGATCCTAGTGCTTTCATTTATTTACTTTTTGAGACAAGGCCTCACTTTGTAGTTTAGGTTGGCCCCAAATTCACTATGTAGCCCAGGCAAGCCTGGAACTCACAGCAATCTTCCTGCCTCTGCCTCCCACGTGCTGGGACTATAGGCATGAGTTACCATGCCCGGCATTGTGGTACATAGTTGGGGGGAGGGTGGGATCAAACCTGGGACCTTGCACTTGACACCAGAACCACTGAGCTAAATCCCTGGCCCAAGATCCTGGTGTTTGGGGTATCAAGTAGAACACTAGTGTAGTATAAACATAGAAGGTTCTGGTCCTATGTGTCCTACACTTACACATAATGTTGGGCAGATAATTAATCTAGGCTTTTTTTCACTGTAATAAAGTAATTTGAACGACTCTTTTGATTCCAACTTGTGTAATTCCAGGTGCCATCTTTGAGTTTTTAGGGATTCTAAGTTTTCTGGATCCCTTAGGAAATAATTCTCAGAATTTTTTATCCTAAAAATGCAATGTACAGCAAGCAATCTTATCATGTATACTACATTGGCCCTCAAAATAGAAAGCAGAAGTTAATGCAATGTGTCAAATATACAAGAGGTTCAAATTCTAAGGAGTTAAAGGTGTCTCATTTAACTAAAATATAGTTTACATAATACATACTTAGCATGTGCAAGGCTTGGATTCAACCCCAAGCATCAAAAATACCAAAACAAATATATAGCTTCAGACAGATGTCCTAATTAGTGCCTTTTCAAAGCTGTACAACTTCTCATATCTTTTTAATTACTTTAAGTTTCAAGTGTCTCATTTCAAATTTGGAGCTCTTCTGTACCACACAGACCTTTTTTCTTCTGTAGTTCTGGAAGAAATTTGAATTTTTTCACAACACACTATAAGTCTAGTCAGATATAAAACTATGTAAATAATATAACTTATTTTCTAAAAGCAATAAGAAGTACATACTGTAAGTGTCTTCCATGCTGAAGACGAAGGAGGTGATTTCAAGCGCTGAGGGGAAAAAGCATCAATGAGGGAATTAGAAATGAAATGTACCAAAGGCAGCCCTGAGAAGTGAAACATTACTTCTTGAATATAAGAAAGCCATCACATTTCCCTAAACATTTTCTTCTCTTTAAAAGCTTTCCTTCCTCCTCTGAAGTATTTTTTTCCCCCCTGTGGAGTAATGATGTTTGGATCCCAGGCACTTATACATGGTAGGCAAGCAGTGAATCAGAAAGCCCTTTTTTATTTTTTGAGACAGTTACACTGCTGTTTCAGCCTGGGTTTGAATTTATAATTCTTCTGCCTCAGCCTCTTGAATAGCTGAGATAAAAGCAGGCACACTTCATACATGACTCCTATGAAACATTTTAACTTCACTGCCTACTATGCATTCTTGGAATAAATTCTAGAACTCCCAAATAGGCTATTACTGTTTACCTATTAGGATTTGATACTATGTAACATTAGAGGGCCCAAGTCAAGACTGTAAAAAGTTATTTTAAATTCTGGACAAACATAGGAATACAGTATTTTCAGAGACAGCATCTTGCTATGTATTCCAGGGTGGCCTCAGATTCATTACAGAGCCCATGCTGGCCTCCATGTTTCCTTTTGCCTCAGCCACCTGAGTGTGAGTGTGGGGATTACCACCATGTCTGAGGTGTGTACCACCATGTCTGGCTTAGGGTACTATTCTAAAGCTTTCCTCTTGAATTTCTAAAAATTACAGGGTGGGCTGGCTACTAGTCTTGCCTCTCTCTAGGTTCTACAAATGATGGGGATTTGTGTCAGTGTACCCTAAATGATATTTTAGATTATCATTTTTATGGCTTTTCTTAAATATGATCAGGAAGTGTCAAATTGATTTTTCCCTTTTCTAGTGATGTTTCATTTTGCTTTCTCCCTGGAATGCTATGCCAAGATTTGTTGATTTAGACCTCTTCAATTAATACTGAAGTCCTGTATCCACTGAGGAAAAACTTGTGAATGTTAGGACTCAAGAATGACCTACAGTATATTATGGATGGCAATCATAAGTTTTAAAAAAATCTAACAGAAATGTGAAAGATTAAAAGAGAAATTGTTTCATGGTTTGAATTCTCTTCTGCTGGAGATCTATATTGAACACTGTAATTAAATGGAACATTACGGGGAAAAAACTAATTCTATGTAAAACTACTCCCATAGGATGCCTCTGAAAATTGGTTATATTTACAGCTGTTGTTTCCAGGCAAGCTATTGTTCAGCCTCGCATACAATTCCATACCCTTCCCCCCATTCTATGACACAAGCAGCTGTAGAACTTATGTTAGGAAATACAACCGATCAACTGGCCGAGCCCATTTGTTAATGACAATCATTAAACTATCTAAAAATATATTTGCTCATTTGGATTAAGAAATTCTGACCCTCTTTATACCATTACTTCACACTTTTTTTTTTTTTTTTTTTGAGACAGGGTTTCGCTTTGTAGTTCAGGCTGGCTCTGAGCTCACTATGGAGCCCAGACAAGCCTCGAACTCAGCAATCCGCCTGTCTCTGCCTCCTGAGTGCTGGGATGACAGGCATGAGCCACCACTCCCGGCACTGTGGTATGTGGTATTGATTGCCGGTGGGCGTGAGTCTCCACGCCCAGTACTGTATGTGGTTCCCGGGGATCGAACTCAGGACCTTGTGCTTGCAAGGCAGGCGCCGGAACCACTGAGCTAACCCTCCGGCCACGACTTCACACTTTTTAATTAAAAATAAAAGAGGTTTCGAAGAAAGAACTAAGTATTCAGTTTCTTGATTTTAAAGCATACAAAACAGTGATAACTGCTAGATTCAGTGACGGAACCAATCTCTTCTTTCTTGCCAAAAGACTAGTTATAGTAGACTAAGGGCATTGGAATTTTTAGTACCATCACCCAACTGTATCCCTTTAAATATCTTCCACGTCAATTTGTTAACAGGTGATCCTGTTCCTCAGTACTAATGATCTGTGCGAACTGAAGCAGTTAAATTTGGGAACTGGGTAAAGTGGAAAGCTATTACTTCAATTCAACAGAACCTGAGGCCGCTGTAGAAGAATCAGTTTCTTACTTTAAACAAACAAGCCCAAACTGAAACATGAACAGTTTTAAGCAATGGGACTAAAGAGAAGCTAGGGAAGATGGTTAATTTAAAAAGATGGTCGAAAAATGTGCTAGGGAGGCCTTTGAGGGGACGATGGCTCGCAACCAGTCAACATCCAAATGAACTTCGTCGAGTCCTACGGCTGAAAAGTACTGACGGAAATGGGCAAAACGGATATTAAATAGGGCAGGTAGCCCAGTACCTTGCAGGTGAATTGTTTGAAGGGGCCAGGCCGGGACCCGAGGCCCTCTCTTCTTACCTCAGTGGCGCCACACTCAGCTCCTGCTGCGTTCACCACCCACTCACGCCTGAGCAACGCCCACTTCCGGTCTCTGGCGCCGGCGGGCGGGGCCTCCCACTTCCTGTGACGTAGAGCCTTGGTCTGGCCCAGCCGTGGGTCGGGACATCCAGGCCGAGGGCCGGGGGTGTCTTAGTCTCCTTCGCTTGCCCTTCCCCACTCAGCCCCAGTCTTAGTCATGACTCTCTTCGGCCCCCATCTTGGGTTGCTTTCCCTTGGTTCCCCCCCCCACCCCGGGTGGTAGTGGACATGCGTGCATGGGTGGAACTTGGGCGCCATACCCCAGGTTTTGCAACGGCCATTTTAGAAAAGAGAGTGAGCTTGTAAGGAACGAGACTCGGTAGAAATTGACTGCTGTCTGGGATGAGTCCTTATTTGTATAATTTTCCTTAATAGAAATATAATTTGGATTTGGAGGGGAGAAAAGAGGAATTATGAAGGAGATAGGCAGAACAGTCAAAAAGCAGCCCCAAAAAAGGGCAGGAATACTGTTTTTAATAGTTACAGAATCTCAACGTTCAAAAGGGCCTTAGTAGTACCTGAGAATGGTTGGTAGGATTATGGATGAGCTAGTTAGCATAAAAAGGAGTTTTAGGATGAGGCGTGGTGGTTCACACCTGTAATTCCAGCACTCAGGAGGCAGAGGCAGGAGGGTTGCCGTTAGAGACTATCCTGGCTAGGGCAGTGAGTTTAGGGTCAGCCTGAACTACAAAACGAGATCCTTTCTCAAAATATTATAACAAACTGGGCGTGGTGGCTCACGCCTGTAATCCCAGCACTTGGGAGGCAGAGACAGGAGGATTGCTGAGTTCGAAGCTTGCCTAGGCTACATAGTGAGCTCAGAGCCAGCCTGAACTACAAAGCGAGACCCTGTCTAAAAAAAAAAAAAAAATATTATAACAAAACAAAACAAGGTTTAGGTTGAAGAGAACAAGAGGAGATTCTGTCACCAAAGTTCATTAGGAAAACAGGTTCCAACATGGATGAATGGTTTTCTTGTTATTTGTTCTTTTGCGACAAGAGCTCACCATGTGGTTCAGGCTGTGCTCGAACTTGTGATGATCCTCCTGGCTCATCCTCACAAGTGTTGGGTTTACAGGCTTGTGCCACCAAGCTGGCAGGTGAGTGGTTAAATGGATGGTTGTATACCTAATAAAGTGGTAGAGCCTTTAAAATTCTCTAAGGAAGAAATTGGTGGAGTCTGACATTACCTGGGCAAGCATTATGGAGCAAAGGGATTTATGAACTTTGAAGGGGCTAAACAGAAAAAAAGAAAGGTGTTGATAATTCAGGTAAAAGGGATGATAATATTTTTAAAAAGCAAAGTGTCAAAGATGTGATGTGGCAAAAAAATTGTGCTCTCCAGATTGTAAGAGGCATTCTGGGGGATTAAATTGGGTACTGAAATACAGGGATTTCTACCGTATTTCAGTGGGTTAAACCCTAAATATGACCTAGCAGAACCTATCCTGACAGCAGTAACAATACATTTGGCTGTGCCTTTAGTGAAAAAGGTCTTGGGAGTGGCCATTTTATTTTTATGTGATTTATTATGTAAAAATTACAGCCCTGCCCCTATGAATAATGCTGCAGTATTTAGATATGCTGTATAGCTTTCAGTTCTAATTAAGACCCTAAAAAGAAATACGTGTTGAAGGAAGGTGAGTTCAAGCTATCCTTGCAGGCTTTATTCGTGCGTGTGTGTGTGCGTGCGCATATGTGTGTCTGTGTGTGTTCATCCATACGCCTGTGTGTGTGTGCTGTAGTACTGGATAGAGTTTGAACCCAGGGCCTGAGCTACTTTCCTAGCTGCCTTTTAAAATTTTTTATTCAGGGGCCTGAGAATTAGCTCAGTGGTTCCAGTGCCTGCCTTGAAAGTGCAAGGCCCTGATTTCTATCTTTGGTAACCACATACAATAATACTGGGCGTGGTGACACGCCCACCAGCAATCAGTACCACATACCACAGTGCCCAGTGTAGTGGCTCACGCCTGTAATCCCAGCACTCGTGAGGCAGAGGCAGGAGGATTGCTGAGTTTACGGCTGCTTGCCTGGGCTCCATAGTGAGCTCAGGGCCAGCCTGAACTACAAAGCGAGACCCTGTCTCAAAAAAAAAAAATTTTTTTTTTTTTTTTTGAGAGTAGGTCCCACTTAGTCACTAAATTGCCCAGGGTGGGTTTACACTGTAGTTCCTCCTCCCTCACCCTTGCAAAGTGCTGGGATTATAGGCGTGCCCCACCTTACTGGCTGGGTTAGTGATTCTTCATCGTGTTCACACATCAGGGTCACCTAGGATGCTCTTAGTACACACCAGGCTGAGTCCCCATTCCAGACCAATTAATCAGAAAGAGCCAGGAATAGTTTTTTAAACTATCCACGTGAATCTAATGTGCAGCCAGGGTTGAGAACCACTGACCTGGGCACTGTTCTGAATTTACAAAGGTATTCTTTCACCTGAATGGCTCAGACGATTCATGGGAAGGAGGAACACGCTGTTAAAGTGCTTTTTTTCAAAGATAATTGCCAAGAGTGAAAGCTTCACTGCAAGCTTTGCACAAAGCATTTTAGAAACAGCTGTTGTTTTGGCAAGTCAGTTTCAGATTGTTAGGAAATAGTTCCAAATAATTTTAATGAAACCCTAACCTCTGACTTCATCATATCATTCATGTTGAATTAGTAGGGTCACAGAGATTTGAGCCAAGATGTGAAAGTTCAGTTTTCACATGGCAGTAATCTAGTGCAAGTGTCGTCGCTTTTACCATGATGTGTAAGTGCTTCTTATTCAGATTTGTCCAAACTGAAATTTCTGAGGAAGGGAGAGCCGGGAGAGGAAGAAGACTGGGCCCTAAACCAGAATCCCAAGTCAGGCTTTCTTGCATTCAGAAATGCCTTGTTCAGGTGACAGGGTTCTCAACTGATAAGGCTGTTCCCCTTGGCCCCAATGAGCAAGCCTACTGACTTACAGACAGAATTCAAAGCTGCCTTTCAGTGATGATTTTGAAATAAAAATGCACCACATATGTATTCTTTTCGACCCAGAAACATTCTGCTTTATCTGACATCCCTTTTTAGCATATGTGCTGCCGAGGGGAGCACTATCTGACATCCCTGCTGAGCTCGCTTTCAGACTGGTTTTCCGGCCAGGTTGATCGTATGTGAAAAGGAAAAAAACAAGAACCCAAGTCTTTCAAACACTGGCCCAGGAATTAGTGGGGACACATGCACTAGACTGAATTCCGAGAACTTCTGGTTTTATCCGTGCATAGTCTAGCATTTATCCTTATAGGTTACATTTTTAAAATTAATAGTAAAACAAAAAAGTTTATGGACCAATAAAAAGACAAATCTGTACTTTAGTAATTGAAGAATCTTTTTTAGGCTGGGTATAGTGGCACATGCCTATATTCCCAGCTTCTCAGGAGGCTGAGGCAGGAGACCAAAAATTCAATAGGCAATTTAGTGAGACTGTATGTATGAATGTATTTATTTGACACAGGGTCTTGCTCCATAGTTCAGGCTGGTCCTGAGCTCACTATGCAGCCCAGGCTAGCCTTGAACATGCAGCAATCCTCTTGCCTCTGCCTCCCAAGTGCTGAGATTACAAGCATGAGCCACCATGGCCGGCACTGTGATATGTGGTACCAGGGATTGAACATGGGACCTTGTGTTTGTCAGGCCAATGCTGGAACCACTGAGCTAAATCCCCAGTCCCATAGTGAAAGCTTATTTAAAAAACCAAAAAAACACCACCAACCACAAAAAAACTCGGTGGTAGCGCCTGCCTTGCAAGTGCAAGGACCTGAGTTCGATCCGGTAACCACATATAATGCTGGGCGTGGAGACACGCCCACCAGCAATCAACACCGCATACCACAATGCCGGGCGTGGTGGCTCACGCCTGTAATCCCAGCACTCGGGAGGCAGAGACAAGAGGATTGCTGAGTTCGCGGCGGCTTGCCTGGGCACCATAGTGAGCTCAGGTCCAGCCTGAACTACAAAGCGAGACCCTGTCTCCAAAAAGCAAAAAAAAAAAAAAAAAAAAAAAAAAAAAGATCTTTATCTTTCTTTCCTTTTTTTGATACTAGGATTTGAACTCGGGACCTTGCACTTATGAGGTGGGCATGGAATCACTGAGCTAAATCTCTGGCTCTAATTATGATTTTTCTTTTCTTTGTTTCTTTTAGGTACCAAGGATTGAACTCATGACCTTTTTGTTTGTAAGGTGGGTGGCAGCGCCACTGAGTTAAGTTCCTGGAGCTAATTATGATTTCTGACTGGTAGTTAAGTGTATAATTAAAAATAGAAAATTATTCTGTACATAATTATAAATAAAAGTAAAGGATTGTGGAGAAATGTGATAGCCATTTTTACTGGTAAGGATATACAGTTATTGGTAGGTATTGCTGTACAGGAGAGAAAAGTTGGAGTTAGATATAGTTGTTCAGGCATAATGGAGAGATAGTAGAAACTAATGAAAATAAATTTATGTTTAGAAAAGAGTTGCTAACGAGAGCTTGCTAAAGGGTAGCCAACGTTCATCTCTAGAAAGCTAAAGTAAGACACAAGATAAGTAGGAGAGGAAAAAGAGGTGATGTTTTGTCTGTCTTAATATAAATGTTACATATCTCTGTAATGTACATTGTCTGTAATAATTACCAGTATGTGGTACTCAAGAAACCCATTGTGGGAACTCAGATTAAGCTCAGTGGCTCCAGCACCTGCCTAGCAAGTGCAAAGTCCTGAGTTTGATCCCAGCAACCACATAAAACTGTACCGGGCAGTGACTCATGCCCACTAGCAATCAGTACCACATACCACAATGCCACGTGTGGTGGCTCACACCTGTAACCCCAGCACCCAGGAGGCAGAGGCTGGAGGATTGCTGAGTTCAAGGCTTGCCTGGGCTATGTAATGAGCTCAGGGCCAGCCTGAACTACAAAGCGAGACCCTGTCTTAAAAAAAGTCTGTAGTGGGGCCGGAGGGTTAGCTCAGTGGTTCTGGCGCCTGCTTCGCAAGCACAAGGTCCTGAGTTCAATCCCCGGTAACCACATATAATGCTGGGCGTGGAGACTCACGCCCACCAACAATCAACACCGCATACCACAGTGCCGGACGTGGTGGCTCACGCCCGTAATCCCAGCACTCGGGAGGCAGGGACAGGAGGATTGCTGAGTTCGTGGCGGCTTGCCTGGGCTACATAGTGAGCTCAGAGCCAGCCTGAACTACAAAGCGAGACCCTGTCTCACAAAGAAAAAAAAAAAAAAGTCTGTAGTGCCAGCACTTAATATGTAAATTATAAGCCAAACTGCAAATTGTTGTAGTATTGAACAGATAGGTAGAGAAGTAGGGACTTTCTTTTTCAGTTTTTTTTGTGTGGGACAGTGTCTTTTTTTTTTGACAGGGTCTCGCTTTGTAGTTCAGGCTGGCCCTGAGCTTGCTACATAGCCCAGGCAAGCCTTGAACTTGCAACATTCTGCCTTCCAAATGCTGGGATTATAGGCATATGTGGTTTCTGGGGATTGAACTCAGGACCTTGCACTTGCAAGGCAGGCACAGAACCATTGAGCTAAATCCCTGGGCCCTTTTGTGACAGTGTCTTGTTCTGTGTAGTTTAAAGTTGGCCAAACCTGGCCAGATTGCCCTTGAACTCTGCAGGGCTCCTGCCTGAGCCTCCCGAGCGCTAAATTACAGGAGTGTACCACCATGGTCAGCTTAGGAATTTTTGAAGATTGTTGAAAAGAAGGCAGCATGGCAGAATTATGCAGAGACTTCACCTGTTAAAAATTATATAAAAGGCTATTGTTGCACAGAGCAAGTCCAATAGTGCCAAAGTTTGGCTATTTTGAGGAATGTTTAAATATAAGACTCATTCTCTGTGTGAAATCTTGTAACCTCAACAGTATTAAATCCTTGTTTTGTTTTGTTTCTGGAACTTCCATTTACCTTCCCCTTTCCACTTAGCACCAGTGGATCTGAAAGTGTGGTCCTCATATTGGTAGCATCAGCATCATCTGCAGACTTGAAGAAATGCATGTTCCTAGGCCCTAGCAAGGCTTGAGTCAGAAGTTGTTGAAGGTGAGAAATCCTACAATGTTCTGTTCTGTTTCAAGCAAACATCCTGTATGGTTGTGTTATTCAGTAGAGCATGAGAGTCACTGCCTTGTACTATAATCATTAACACTGTTCCCTCAAAATGGATCATGCCACTATAGTTTGTTTTTTAAAAATTGAAGTGTGATTGACAAATTGTGAAAATTTAAGGTTTACAATATGATGTTTTGATACAAGTACATTTTTGTATAATGATTCCCACAGTGAAGCTAATTAGCAAAACTGGGACATAGTTATCTTCTGTTTGTGGTAAGAATACTTAAGATGTATTTAGCAAATTTCAGGTATACAATACATTGGGTTTTTTTTTGTTTATATGGCTTTTTTTTTTTGAGACAGGGTCTCACTTTGTAGTTCAGGCTGGTCCCAAACTCATTATATAGCCCAGGCAAGCCTCAAACTCACAGAAATCCTCCTGTCTCTGCCTCCTGAGTGCTGGGATTACAGGCATGAGCCACCATGCCTGGCATTGTAGTGTATGGTACCAATTTCTGGGATTGTGGGTGTGAGTAACCACAGCTGGCACTGTGGCATGTGGTACTAAGGATTGAATTTGGGACTTTGCACTTGCAAGCCAGATGCCAGAACCACTGAGCTAAAACCTTGGCCCTTATATGGCTTTTCAAGATAGTCTTTATGTAATTCAGGCTGATCTTGAACTCACTATGTATCCCAGGCTTGCCTCAAACTCAAAATGATTCTCCTGCCTCAGCCTCCTGAGTGCAGGGATTACAGGCATGTGATGCCATGCATGGCTTATAAATATATTGTTATTAACTATAGTTTCTGTGATGTGTATTAAGTCTATAGAATTTATTAGTCTCAATGGTGAGTACAGTGGACCCTCATTTATGGCTGGCCTGACATATGAACAATTTGGGTTAATTAACTTAATGGAAGAGTAATCTGGCTCTTGTTATCTGTAGCATGTACCCAAGTAAACATCCAGATCTCAGCTGTGTTTACTTACCACTAATTTGAGTCAAAATCAGTCCTTGGGAATTGATTGTTTGTAAGTCAAGGGTCTGCTGTACTTGTAGGCTTTGATTTATATCTCCCCACTTCCTCCATGCTACAATAGTTCTTTTTTTTTTCTTTTTGAGACAGGGTCTCGCTTTGTAGTTCAGGCTGGCCCTGAGCTCACTATGGTGCCCAGGCAAGCCGCCGCGAACTCAGCAATCCTCCTGTCTCTGCCTCCCGAGTGCTGGGATTACAGGCGTGAGCCACCACGTCCGGCATTGTGGTATACGGTGTTGATCGTTGGTGGGCGTGAGTCTCCACGCCCAGCATTATATGTGGTTACCGGGGATCGAACTCAGGACCTTGTGCTTGTGAGGCAGGTGCCGGAACCACTGAGCTAACCCTCCGGCCCTACAATAGTTCTTAAATAGTGTTGATTATTTGATTTGAGGACAAAGGTATATTTTATCAAGTACTGTAAAACTAAGACATCCATCTATTTTGTAAAAGAATGTATAGGAAGGGCCAGAGATTTAGCTCAGTGGTTCTGGCACCTGGCTAACAAGTGCAGGGTCCCTGGTTTGAATCCTGGTAACCATGTACAACAATACCAGGTGTGGTGACTCATGCCCACCACACATACCACAGTGCCAGGCGTGGTGGCTCACGCCTGTAATCCCAGCACTCGGGAGGCGGAGACAGGAGGATTGCTGAGTTCGAGGCTTGCCTGGACTACATAGTGAGCTCAGGGCCAGCCTGAACTACAAAGTGAGACCCTGTCTGAAAAACAAAAACAAGGAAGAAAAGACTAAAATATTTGATATTTTACATTTTTTGGTACCATAGTTGCTTGGGCAGCCTTGAAAGTGTGGAACAACATGGGAACATAAATGTGGAGCCAGCAAGATATGTTTTGGTACATATTTTGACTTGGGTTAGGGGCTGAAGATTACCCCCCTACCCCCGGTTATATTATGAATGGAAGAGTTGAAACTTTAAAACCTGATTTTGTGGGAAGAGACTTTATACTTGGAAAGGCCTATCACTATTCCATGAAAATAATTTGCCTTAATAGGACTTTTTGGAGAAGAAAAATCCATTACCAAGAGTTTTGAAAGGTTGATTTATTCTGGTAGAAATACTTAGCCCAGAGCATTGAATTTCATTTTACCTAAGCAAAGTTTTCAGAGATGGACTCTCTGTCTTCAGCAAATTTGCCTCGGAGCATAGAACCAGGAGACAGTCAAGATCATGCTCATACCTAGGTATCTGATAGCTACACAATAATAAAGCAGGACGTCAACAGCCTTCCTATACACTTCCATATACACATATATGAGTAACACACTCCCTGAGAGAAATTGGGGAAACAACACCTTTCACAATAGTATCCCCAAAAGTGAAA
>PVIC010020688.1:13462-29301 GCA_004025085.1 Thryonomys swinderianus
AAAAAAAAAAAAAAAAAAAAAAAAAAAAAAAAAAAAAAAAAAAAAAAAAAAAAAAAAAAAAAAAAAAAAAAAAAAAAAAAAAAAAAAAAAAAAAAAAAGGAGAGAAAAAGATCTCTACATTGAAAACTACAGTACTCTGAAAACATAGATTGAAGAGGATATCAGAAAATAGAAATATATTCCTTGTTCTATGGTAGGAAAAGCCAATAAAGTGGAAATGGCTATATTTCTAAAATTGTTATACAGATTTAATGCAATCCCAATCAGCATATCTTACAGAATTAGATAAATCAATCCTAAAATTTGAGCTACTGTGATTAAAAACAGCATGATACTGGCAAAAAATAGACCTGAAGATTCATGGAACAGATTAGAAGATGCAGAAACAACTCCAGACATATTCAGGCATCTTATCTTTGACAGAGGAGCCAACCACCTTTGCTGGAAGAAAGATAGCCTCTGTAATAAATGGTGCTGGAAAAAGTTGGTTTCAACTTGCCAAAGATTTAAATTAGACTCATATCTTTTACCATGCACTAACCTCATAAAAAATGGATCAAGGATCTAAAAATTGAAATAAATACTAAACCTGCTGAAAGACAGAATAGGCAGAAATCTTGAGGGACTTTATGAACAAAATCCCAGTTACATAGGAGATATCTCAAGGAATCAACAACTGGGACCTCATCTTATTAAAAAGCTTTTGCACAGCAAAAGAAACCACCAACAGAGAGAAGAGACAACCCACAATGTCAGAAAATAAATACATGACAAAACGTTTAACATCACTGGTCATTTGAGAGATATAAATTAAAACAATGCTAAGATTCTCTCACTCCAGAAAGAATGGGTATTAAGAAATCAACCATTGTGGGGCCAGAGATTTAGCTCAGTGGTTCCGGCACCTGCCTCGCAAGCGCAAGGTCCTGAGTTTGATCCCCGGAAACCACATACAATGCTGGGCATGGAGACTCACACCCACCAACAATCAACACCGCATACCACAGTGCCGGGTGTGGTGGCTCACGCCTGTCATCCCAGCACTCGGTGGCAGAGACAGGAGGATTGCTGAGTTCCAGGCTTGCCTGGGTTACATAGTGAGCTGAGGGCCAGCCTGAAGTACAAAGTGAGACCCTGTCTCAAAAAAAAAAAAAAAAAAAGTAAATAAATCAACCAATAGCAATTGTTGGCGGGACTGTGGGAGAAAACTGTTCTTTCATTGTTGGTGGAGCGTAGACTGGTGCAACCATTGTGGAAGTCAGTGTGGAGATACCTCAGAAAACTAAAATTTGGGCCAGAGATTTAGCTTAGTGGTTCTGGCGCCTGTCTAGCAAGTGCAAGGTCCCTGGTTCAAACCCTGGTAACCACATACAACTATACTGGATGTGGTGGCTCATGCCTGTAATCCCAGCACTTGGGAGGCAGAGACAGGAGGACTGCTGAATTCGAGGCTTGCCTGCACTATGTAGTGAGCTCAGGACTAGCCTGAACTACAAAGTGAGACCCTGTCTCAAAAAGAAAACAAAAAAACTGAAACTCAAGGTTTCATTTGATCCAGTTATTTCCCCTTCTTCTTGTCCTCCCAAAAGAATTGTAAGCATCATACCGCAGCAATATGTATATAGTGACATAGTTTTAACTAAATCTTGGAAACAATCCAAATGCCTAACTGGTGAATGGATAAAAAAGTTGTTTTTAATTTAGTGGAGTACTACTTTGCCACAAAGAAGGAAGAACTGAAAACATTTATAGCTAAACAAATGCACTTGGAGACATACTTTTACATGAACTAAAGCAGAAACACATGTTTAAATACTGCATTGTGTCTTTGGTGTGAGAAATTGAAAATGTAAATGAGAGCTAAAATGTATAGTAGATATTGGCAAATTGGAAGAAAATATTCAAATGAGAAGAGGAACAGGGTGGGGAGAAGAGAGAAAGGACAGGGGTAAAAAGAAAATAGAAAAAATGGAAACAAAACTTTTTTATATCAGGAAGGGGAGAGGGATCTAAGGGGGGAAAGGGAAAAAGGAAAAAAAAGAAGCAAGAAACATTGTGTCCAGGTACAAGTTCCCTATGATGAATGTTATGTATATCTAAAATGTACCACTAAATTTTTTGCTTAAAAAAAAAAAGAGTGAAAGGTCCTATGGACACAGACAGTCTGTCATTCCAGCACTGTGGAAGTCTGAGGCAGGAGGATTGGAAATTCCACCCCAGCCTGGGCAATTTAGTGATGTAGTGAGATCCTACCTCAAAACTGAAAAAAAAAGATCAGTGGGATATAGCTCACTGTGAAAGTCCTGGGTTCAAATTCCCCGAATTACCAAACAAGACAAAACAAGCAGAAAAGCTCACAGTGATGAAGATGAAAGCATATTAAGCTGTGAGTACAATGCCTTTAGAGAATTAGGAAAATAGATTTGGAGTCACATTCAAAACTCAGCTTGCTATACAAACTATGTCTTTAGGCATGGAAAATTTGTAGCGGAAACTCATTGAAGATGGGTGGTCTGATGATCATATGGTAAATGACTTAGAGAAAAACTTTGAGGAATGAAGAACCTAATTATGGAACCTAATTATCAACCATAGGCTATTTCCTGTGCTAATAAGGGAAATAGGCAAAGAAGTTCTCTAGCCTTTCAGTTGACATATGAAAATAAGAAACAATAAGAAACCAAATGAAGCTTGTCACAGGAAAAAGTCTTTATTTGAACAAATAAAAACACATTAAGATGGCAATAGAGTAGTTACCTAAAACCTGACAGTTAAGGTTTTCTTTTTATGGTGCTGGGGATTGAATCCAGGGCCTCTTGCATGCGAGGCAAGCATTCTGTGGCTGAATTACATTCTCTGCCCCACAGCTAAGATGTCCTTAAAGCTTAAAAAAGACTGGGAAATAAATCTTTGGTCTGCTGGCTCTTTAATCCACACTTCTCCATCAGTTTTTCTGACCTGTAGGAGGAAAGAAGATCGAGGTGGTGTCATTTTGCAACGTTTTTATGAAGGACTTAAGCTTGAGGTGTGTTTGGAGAATTTCAAGTACAGCTCGAGACAGCCTTTCCTTCCAAGTCAGATTTGACGCCATCAGGACTTCCCCTGTATCTGTTGTGAACGGAGGAGGGACTTGAATAATAAGATTTGCTCAATTTTCTTGAGAAAATTTTGCCTAAAGTGTATTAGTATTTTTCTTATAGTCCTGGGGGTTGAACCCATGAATTTTACACTGACCTATATCCCCAGGTCTTGTTTTTGAGCCAGGGTATCACTCTGTATTTCCAGCTGGCCTCTAACTCAAAGCAATCCTTTTGATTCAGCCTCCCAAGTGCTGGGATTACAGGCTTGCACCACCACACCAGGTTCCCTAGTTTTTGGTAGGTCACTAAATGACATAGGTTGGGGTCAAAGTTTTGATCCTCCTGCCTCAGCCTCTCTATGCTACCATGCCCTGCAAACTAAAAAGTTATTTTACCTTTTTTCTTCCTTTTATTCTCAAGATGGCTATCAGCCATAGCCTCTTTTTTAAGGCCTCTTGAGTCACTGCAGGAGGGGAATCATAAGAAGAGAGTTAGCTGAAAACCAGGACTGGAGAATTAGTCTAGACAACAAATTAGTCTAGATAACTAGTTAGGGGTGGTGAAATTATTTTATCAAACATCCTTAATATTACTAAGTATCAGAAAAGGGATTTTTTTTTCTAATTTCTCTTCTGTGTAGTACATTGATGCTTTTTCCCATAATAGAATGTGGTGGGTCATTCTATTAAAGGTTCTTAGAGCTCTTGAAAGTTTCTTTCAATCTTGTTTGGAGATCCTGGCCTGGTTCTTTCTCTTTATTTTTTATTAACAAACAAGTTTTTATCAACTATTGCTACAAAGACATCAGCGAGAGGGGAGATACAGTTTATGATCTTCGAGTAAACATCTGTAAGTAACAGCCTTTTCGACCAGTATGGGGGAGAGGGGCAGTTTACACACAGCACTGCTCTGTGTTTTTTTGTTACACTAAAAATGCAGTCATGGAAATACGAGTTCTTAAAGCATTTCCACAGGAAATGGTCATTTTTATGACATTCTGAATCATCTTGCAGTTACATATGCTACATGAGCTAAAAGACAGGTATTGTCATTGCACATTTCAAAGTTGGAAGGACACTCAAGCTTAAGAGGCAATTTTTTAGAAGATGAGGCTTCTGAATTGTTTGGCTCAAAAATGCACACTGCCCGAGGAAGTTTAGTACTAAAAACTTCTAAAGTAAACTTGGATTTCAGAGCTGATGAAAACTTTTCTATCACCTTCCTCTGCCTGGACTCTGTCACGGGCTCTGCCTCACAGCCACAGAGAGTCCCCGCTGCTGCGGGGAGAGGCAGGGGCAGACTCATCTCTGGGGCCCGCAGGCGGTGAGGCCCCTGCAGCTGGTGCTGGTGGCTTCGGTGGCAGGTGATCCTGAGGGCCACAAGGCAGAGGTGGCAGTCGAGACCCAGGAAGAAAGTACTCTCTGGGGCCAAATGGGCCCAGAGGCCTGAAGGGCGCGTGTCCTGGCAGGATCTCCCGGGGTGGGACAGGTAGGTCTTGTCATCCAGGTGGGAAGCCCGGCACGAACTCCCTCAGGCCCAGTGGTGGGGACACACAAGGAACGAACGGTGGAGGTGGCGGAGGCACTGGCCAAGGTCCAAAAGGCCCGCACATTGGGGGTGGGCCGTATCCAACAGGTGGTGGCACAGGGCCTCCCATGAACGGTGGCCCTGGAAAGCAGGGCGTCCCCTTGGGGCCATGCTGACCTCGCCCTCATCCAGGCCCTTTGCCGGGGAGGAGCTTTGGGAGCCGCTGTTGACCACGGGACCTGGAACAGGTCCGGCATTGAATTTGCTTCTGGGCAGGTCTCTTCGTGTGAAGGTCGCAGAGAGGGGCCATCCAGGGGCTCAGCACTCAGGGCTGGGGAGCACTTGCCTCTGCTCATGCTCACGGGGGATGGTCCGAAGGAGCCATTCTGACTCCAGGGACCTCTCTGGGGAGCGTTCTGGGGCACAGGTCTGCCTGGCATTGGTTTGACAATCACAGGCTCGCCCTGCCATAGGGCCATCTTTTTGGTCATTTCCACTAATGTGTGCCGCAGATGAGAAGCTTCCATTCTCTCCTCAGCAATCTGCTTTTCTGTGTTGCGTGCTTTGAGCCAGTTTTCATGTGCTCTCTTCTCATGAGAAGCGAGCTGGTTTTTAAATGATCGCTCTGCTTTCTGAAATTCTTACTCCATTTCTTGAATTCTCTGCTTGCACACTTTGACTTCCTCGGTGGTCAGTATCTCCTTCTCGTCCGCCGCCGACAGGCGCCAGTCTTGCTCCTCCAGCTCATATTCTTCCTGACTCAGTTTCTTCTGCAGCGCCATCTCCTTCTCCTGGTAGATCTCATTCAGAATCTCTACCTTCTGCCGCAGAGTCCGGCACTCCTCCTCCTGCCCGGCCTTGGCAGCCCACAGCGTGCCGCAGTCCTCATCCAGCTTCTTTACCTTCTCTTCCAGGTCACACTTGGCGGACATTGAGGTCCGCAGCTTGGCCTGCAGAAGCCTGAGATCTTCCTTGAGCACTGATAATGCGGTCTGTGTCCGAGAGACATCCATCATCTGCTTGATTTGATCTTTCATCTTGTTCTGGGTACCTCCCACTTCTTCATTGGCCAATTCCTCAGACTTGTGTCCTACTGGACCTGGACCCTCAGGTGCAGGTCTACACTCAAATCTATCCAACCGTGTGATGCAGTTGGTTAAAGTGCCAATACTGTCATCTGTGTGAGCAAGAGCAGCTTCCAAATCACTCTGCAACTTCTCGAAGGACTTGACCTTCTCTCTGAGCTCAACATTTGACTCCTTCCAGTCTTCAGTTTCCCGCTCCAGCTGCGCTTTCTTCTTCTTCAGCCTCACATTTTCCTCACAGACTTGGTGGCACTCAGCCTTCACCTTCTCCTCACTGAGCCTGGCTTCGTTCAGGGCCACCTGGACCTCGGATAATTCCGCGGCATTCACTGAAATGACATCCTTCAAATTCTCTATAGACTTATTTTCCAGTAGCAGGTCCTGATTTTTCACATTCTGTTCTCACTCAGATTCTAATATCACATGAAGGTTTTTAGCTCTGGCACCCAGGAATTCGTTATTTTTTTCAAGTACCTTGATTTTATCCTTATATTTAACTGCTTCCTTGGAGAGAATCCTATTTTCTCTCTTGCTGTCCTGAAGAAGCTTCTTTGATTCCTTGATCTTTTGTTCATAATCTGACAACTTCTACACAAGGTCAGCATTATCCTTTGCGGTATTTGTCACCTTTTCAGAAATCTGTTGTTCAGTGACTTGATACATTCTCTCCTTCACAGCAAGATCAGTTCTCCAGAAGAAAATGGCAAATGACACAATTCCCAAGAAGGCAGTGAGAAGCACAGGCTTCCACTGGAGGCCATAAAAGTCGGGGCCAGGCTGAGCACCCTCAGGCAAAGAAACAACCAGCTCAGGGAGCCGCGCTGCGAGGGCCGAGTACAGCACTGGCAGAGGCCCCAGCAGCTCCGGGTCGCCTGGGCACACAGCGACCACGGGCACGGGCTCCAGCACCACGTCCATCGCGAAGTGCAGCAGCCCCCGCCCAGGCGGACGCCGCTCTGCAGAAGCCGCCTCCTCTTCAGGGCCAGCAAGAGGCGGGGCCCCATGGCGGCACCTTCCGCCCCGTGTCTGCCCGACTCGTAAACACACGTCATGGTCTGGTTCTTTCTCTTTATATTAATGCATGTGTTTTTTTTCTCTGAAAAAAAAAATACAGAATCAGGATTATGTACATGAGCTCTTTATGGAAATATAAGCACTCAGGGAGCCCTTGGAAGAAATGGAGCACCACACATCTTCTGTAGTTAAGTGTGAGTATCTGCCAGGTTTATGAGCTAACGCCCACCTCACTTTTGGAGCCTGGCTCTAAAACGTGTTGTGCTGCTCTCTAATCTGTGAAAATATAGCTTATCTTACCTTTCGCAAACCAGCACTTTTGGAGTAAAAGTTTTAAGAACAAATGAAGAGTGGTGCACGTTATCTAGAAAGAAGGAGAGGAGGAGTAGGTGACACAAGCACTAAGCATTTTTCTATCACGGCAGAGGCGCTCAGCTGGCCCGGCGCTGCACCTTCCTTCTGCCCTGGTCCCTGGGAAGTGGCTGCTCCGCCAGGGTCTACTTTCTCCGTCTCTCTTGGTGAGGTATGATGCCATTTTGCCAAGTGCTCTCTTCGGGGCTGAGGCGCCTTCCTCATCCTCCTTTTGTGGCAGCTTTGAAAACAATGTGGAAGGTGACAGCAAGATGAGAAGGCCGTTTGTCTTTGAGTTGCTGTCACTCGTCCGCCACTTGTCCTGGGATTTACGCAAGACAACTCCCGTTGTGTTAGGCACCATGTCAGTGTGGTCTGGCAGTTATGTTGTAGGAGCTAGCATTGCTCTCACACATACATATCTTTATTTTGTGGGGCTGGAGAAGGCACTTTGGGCCTCATGCGTGCTGCAGTCTAGCTGCCATTTAATATGAAGACTGTGAGGCAGTCCGCCATAGACCAAGTGTTTGAGAAGGACCTGCGCTTGAGGTGAGAGCAGATTGCTGGACCTAGATATGAGTGCGAGCCAGCGCGATCTCCTTCTAACATTCTGCTTCACAGAGATAGGATATTACTTGGGGTAAGCGATAAATCCCAAATTTATGTTTCAGAGGTAGGTAAGATAAGAATTTTTTTCCCAGCACTGGGGATTAAACCCAGAGGATTTATACTCAGCTAGTTCCCTAGGCTTTTTGATTATTTTCCTGTTTTGTCCAGTACTGGGGATTGAACTCAGGACCTTGTGCTGTGAGCAGACACAGCATCACTGAGCTAAATCCCAGCCTTGGCTTTTTAAATTTTTAGACAGGGTTTTGCTAAGTCACCAGAGTTTCCCAGGCTGGGCTTGAACTTGTGATCCTCCTGTCTGAGCCTTCCAGACTACTGAGATAACATGTGTGCCTCCATACACAGCTCAACATCCGACTTTTTTTAACTGTAATAAGTGAATTTAGATTTTAGCAGACACCAAACCCCAGGGTCAAGTGCAATTCTTCATTTATTAATTGAGTTGTTTAGTGAAAGATTTTCTGGGGAAAGTGTCAAGATTAGTTATAAACGGAATAGAAATGAGGCCTTCGTTCATGATTCTGTTCATCATTTTACCTTGCTCACCTATATTTCAGACAAACGGGTTAGGAATCTGATTGGCAGCACTAAAAAGTTTTTCATTCAATTCCAAACTTGGAGAAACAAACTTGAGAAGATTAACCAGCTCTGAAATAAAAGTAGACCAGGAGTTATAGGAGTAGAAATTTCCTTTTGTATACTCCTTGTCTGTTAAGGCTCCTGTAGTTATGAGCCGGAGTGGTAAGGGAACAAGAGAACTTAATGCTGCTTACTGGCCACTAAAATGAAAAACTTACCATCATCACTAGCAGTTCTGGAGACACAGCCTCATGTTCCTTGAGCCTTTGAATTGGAACTACATGACAAGCATACTTGCAGCTAGCCATCTAGCTATGTTTGGATTTTTCTAGAAAGAAAAAGTTCTCATTAGACTTTGTTTGTATTTCACTCTCAACTCATTTCTGGAAATGCTGAAGAAATGTATATTTCAACATTAAGAACTTCCAGATGCTACTTATGGTCAGAAGCTTTTATTTTTAACTTTAACTCTTTATATTTTGAGATTGCTTTTTTCCTAGAGGGATTTACAGCTCTTATCAGAAAAAGTAACCTTCTTGCATGATGCCAGGTGGTACTGCAACCTGCTGGCTGGTATCCTGTGGTTTGGGTTGTAAGGACATTTTTTTTTTTTTTTGCTTTTTTTTTGAGACAGGGTGTCACTTTGTAGTTCAGGCTGGCCCTGAGCTCACTATGGTGCTCAGGCAAGCCGCCGCGAACTCAGCAACCCTCCTGTCTCTGCCTCCCGAGTGTTGGGATGACAGGTGTGAGCCACCACATCCGGCATTGTGGTATGCGGTATTATTGGTGGGTGTGTCTCCACGCCCTGAATTATATGTAGTTACCGGGGATCGAACTCAGGACCTTGCGCTTGCGAGGCAGGTGCCGGAACCACTGAGCTAACCCTCCGGCCCTGTAAGGACATATTTTTAAGGCTTCTGGCTCCATGAGGTCTAAAGTGTAGGAACCACGAGTTGGCAAAGAAAAGATTGACATTTGAGATTAGGTAGTTTTGACATAGGCCTACTTTTTATTTTTTAAAGAAAAATGGAGTGAAATATATAGGTGTCTGAAGTGTTACCTATGAAAATTTCGAATTACTAAAGCAATAGCCTAGGCAGTTAGACAAGAGGAAATTCACTTCTATACTTTGAAAGCCCAAAATTTAATATTTTATACATGTCTCATAGGTTGTTTTAGTTGAGTGGCTTTTCAATAGAGGAAACAGGGAAGAATCCTGGAAAAACTCACAATTGGAATAAAATACAGTACTTAGCACTGTAAACTTGAAGAAAGCAAGGCTGAGATAGCAGGTTTCTTTCACTGCTCAGCATTGGTTCCTCCCCTCCCTTGTCTAGTTTAGCTAAATTAAGCTCTTTGGCAGAGAAAGATGGTAATTATCATATAGGTCAACATAGCCACTGGTGAAGGAGAATGAGCAGTACAACGTTCAAGTTTAGGCTACTTTGTAGTTACTTGAGAACATCAGCTTGAAATGTCTAAAGTTGTACATACTAAGATAGACACATTCATTGAAGGGAACTAAAAATACAACACCTCAAATCTGCTACATTTTACTGCCAATAGGAGGCCTACTTTTTCCTATGACTAGCTGTCTTTAGCAATCCTAGCAGACATGAATTTCAAGGACTTCTTAAGTTTCCAGGCAACAGTTATAACTGAGATTTCTGCAAAGCTGAGATGTATAGTTTGATGGGGGTTGGGTGGGGAGGAGATCAAGGCAGACCAGCATAAGTAGTAAGAATAGAAAATGCCCTAGAATATCCCATTTCAATTCTGCTTTGTATCATGCCTAGGGCATAGAGAAAGGGCACAGAGTTAGGCTGTTAAAAGTCAGATTTTCCTCAGGGCATTTTGGTGATTAAATCCAGAGATTAGACTCTGGTAGCTTTTAGGCACACAAACTGGGTTAGTTCTTTAAAGCATTCCCTGCATATGAATGATTATAGTAGAGCCATGAGGACTTATTATGAAGTGAATTGGCTTTTTTCAGAAAATAAAGGCCTCAATGTAATCCAATATTGGTTCTTAAAGATAATGAACAAGGTAATATAGTAAGGCTGTTTAGTTTGCTATAATACCCAAATATAGCTTCCAGACAATGCCAAATCCTTATTTTAGCCAACAGCCTAGAAAAATATGAGTTTTGACCAGAGTGATAAAGCTAATCTTAACAAAGACTGTTTCAGAATAGGCGGTGACAACAGGTGACATTGGGTTGTTCACCTGATGATGATGATGACTATTTTGAGATGAGGTCTTGCTCAATTGCCAAGTCTGCACTTAAATTTGCAGCCCTCCCTTGTCGGGCTTCTGGGCAGCTAAGATTACAGGTGCACATCATCACACCCAGATTCACCTAATTATTGATAGATGACTATGCCAGTGTAGGAGGCCATGTGTTGTCACACAGGTTTTGCAAGACTATTCCAAACTTGATGCCACCTTAAGGCCCAGCCTTAAAAGATCTTGAGACTTACCTTATCTCAAAGTAGTATCTCTCAAGGCTCCAGAGGGAAGTGTTCCTGAGGAGGAATGCAATCTTTCTGTATGACACACAAGGGGAACGGAGGAGGTGTTTGAGATGAGAGAAACTACAGTATCTTTCAGGAATCGGTCAGTAGAAATCACACAAATCTCACTAGCAGATTCTGTGCCTCTTTGATAACAGCAGGTGATCTAGATCTTCAAGGCCAGTAGCCCATTATTTCAGGGTCATAGCTTTTAAGGAAGACAATCCAGAAAATAAACTGAAAGATAGATTCTTTTTTCAAAAATCCAACGTCTCCTTAGACATTTCTGAAAGGTAACATTTTAAATATGGGCATCTTGTGGTTTTTTTTTTTTTTAATTCTCTTGGGAGCAAACATGTTCCTTAAATAATGCTGCTCAATCCTGGCTGTTTTTCTTTATTTCCCTCATCACCAGGATTTATTGGGATAATGTGAAAGCTCCGGTTATGAAGGAATGGGAATAACTGAAAAGCAGAGAAAACATATTGGAAAAGATGAGGCTGGAAAGATGACTCTGATTTAGAATTTTTCCTAGGGCCTTTTTTTTTTTTTTGTGGTATGTATTGTAAAAGAAACTTAAAATGAATTGAAGTTTTCCTTGGGTTAGTGGTTAAGATTTGGCTCAAATGACAAGAATGTTTTAGTGTAAAATTTTTTCAGTCCTCTAAGATTAAAAGGTCATTATTAATTTCCCTTTTAATCTTTTTTTAAAATAAATTTCCTTTTTTTTTTTTTTTTTGTGGTACCTGGGGTCAAACTCAGGCCCTTTTGTTTCCAGGGTAGGTGTGATACCACTTGAGCTAAATCCCCAGCCCTCCCTCTTTTAATTGTGATTATTTGGTTCTTTTTCATAGGATTCATTTCTCAGTTTAATCATAAAAATTCAACAAACAAGCCAGTATATTTATTGAGTGAGCAGCTGTATCCAAGAGGTGTTGTTCTAGATCTGTGTTTTTCAACATGTGTCCCCTGGAACATTTGTAATAAAATCTCTTATGGTACTTAGGAATGTGGATCTGTAGGCCCTCTGAAGAACTTCCTATCTGAATCTCAGAGGACAGGGATTGGTCTCAGGTGTTTTTTTTTTTTTTTTTTTTTGAGACAGGGTCTCGCTTTGTAGTTCAGGTTGGCCCTGAACTCACTATGTAGCCCAGGCAAGCCTCAAACTCAGCAATCCTCCCTTCTCTGCCTCCTGAGTGCTGGGATGACAGGTGTGAGCCACCACGCCCAGCATTGTATGTGGTTACCAGGGATTGAGCTCAGGACCTTGCCCTTGCGAGGCAGGTGCTGGAACCACTGAGCTAACCCTCCGGCCCTGTTTTGTTTTTTTTGAGACAGGGTCTCGCTTTGTAGTTCAGGCCGGCTCTGAGCTCACTATGTAGTCCAGGCAAGCTGCTAAGAACTCAGCAATCCTCCTGTCTCTGCCTCCCGAGTGCTGGGATGACAGGCATGAACCACCATGCCCGGCTGGATTACACTTTGAGAATCACTGTATTATAGCCTTGTGAAGGTTATAAATATTAGGGACAATTCATGTCATTAGGAGAATATGCCATACTTGAATAAGAAACATACCTAAAATATAAGGAATAATACACACATAGGTATATTTTGGCAATGTATAATACAATATTTGACCTTGGATAGTATAGATGGGATATGATCAAAGAGGGAAAATATAGAATACACAGAGGTGGGGTGGTAGATAATTTGTTGGTCTGCTGTAGAACTTTATCTAGGATACTTATGAAAGGCTAAGGGCCAAAAGATTGGTGCCACACTGTAAAGAGCCTCGCAAGCCTGTCTCTCACCCCGCCACCACCCATTTACCAAAAGACCCAGAAAGAGGAAGTCTCCTGTGCTGAGTGTGCAAGAGGAAGCACAGGGAGGCCGAAGGGGCCTGTTAGCCACAGTGACTGCTCTTACCCATGAGCCAATGGCAGAGGCAACAGGAAGAGCGGCGCACCAACCAGGCCAGCTTCCTCCACCCAGAAGGAGTCACCACCCAAGCCGAGAGTGTTTGGGGCTCTCAGGCAGTGCTGTTCGGATGCTCGCCTCCTTCAGTGGCCATCATGTCTTTGACCTCTGCCTACCAGCATAAGTTAGCAGAGAAGCTCACTATCCTGAATGACCGAGGCCAGGGCGTTCTCATCCGCGTGTACAACATCAAGAAGGTGAGTGGGAGAACGGGGCGGGAGTAGGGCAGGGGAGCGTGAGGCAGAAGGTCCAGAAGTTAGACTCTTCCTGCTTTCCCTGCTCTGACTGGCCTGCAGTTGCTCAGACTGCGTAGGCCCAGCAGCTTGGGAGGGAATTATTTTGAGTTATTTGGAGGAGAGTTTAGAACACTAGGTCTTATATATTGCTTATCCTCCCCACTCTTGAGCAAACCTAAAGTTGGGTCTCTAGAGGTAAGAAGGGAAAGAAAAAATTTGATGGTTAAAAAAGGAAGCAAAACTTATGTATAAAGGGGGTGGGGGATTTTGAGGGGGAAAAGGGGAATGGGAAAAAAGGAGAATGAAGTTGGGTCGTGTACTAGTACAGATTCTCAATGCCAAGTGTGATCATGATGTGCATATAGAGTGTACCAATAAAATCAATTAAAAATATTTTCATGGATGCAGTTTCTGTACAGGAAAAAGATATTTAGATTTTTAAAGGTAGGTGACTTTTGAGGCACTTTATCTTAAACAACTTCTGCTCTTGTTTGTGTACGTTGTTTAGGACGGAAGGTGTGAAACTGGGAGCAGCTGGTAGCAAGAGATGGGCGGGGGGGCTGGGCAAGTCACAGGAAGTAAAGAGACAAAGACCGATAACTGTGGGGTGTTCCTGGAAGAGAAAATGAGACTTGGGGGAGAGAACTTTCGGGTATTTTGTAATAAAACAAGTCACAGGAACTTGGATTTTTTTGCCCCCATTTATCCAATAAACGCCCTTTGGGATAAGGTATTTATGTAATGGAAGTGTCTCTCACAAATTCAAAACTTCTGAGCAGCTGCTTCTCACTGCTTCCGGCTTCAGATGGGGAACAGGGAAACTGCTACCTCTTTGTGCTTGGACCAAGCAGATGTTAAGTTTTACCCAGCAAGAAAAGATTCCCTGGCGGTTAATTAGTTCTTAGCGGACTTAATGTCCTGAGACTTGTTCCTGACCTACTCTCATGCCATTATAATTAATTCCCAGGGTGCCTTTCCTAAGAGAGACTGAGAATGAATGATGCAGGAAGAAGCAGTTTCTGAGAGGCAGGAGAAAGAGTTGAAATATAGTATGATTTTCTGTGCAGACTTGTTCAGACCCCAAGTCCAAGCCACCTTTCTTACTGGAAAAGTCCATGGAATCATCTGTCAAGTACATCAACAAGAAATTTCCCAATCTAGATGTCCGAAACAGCACGGTAACAACTTGATCCCTTTCTTCTTACTTCTGAATTAACTCTATGCTTGAATGACTCACCTCTGCCCTCTGCTTCTCTTCTGTCTTGGCAGGGAATGGAGTAGCTTTCTTTCAGTTTTCCTAGATTCAATCATAGGGTTTCAGGTTGGAGCGATTTAGGTCTTGAGAACTCTGAGAGCCTCTCAGGGTGAGCTGGATTAAAGCCCTTCCCATTTCTCCACTCCAAGATTCATGAGCACTATGCTTATAGAGTAAGATAGTTTGCCAACCCAGCAATATGAAAATATTTTATTGGTGTCCCTGTTTCTGACCCAGTGTTTCCTCACTACTTGTCTTAAAATTATGCATCTGCTACATAAAATAAGGGACATCCCTTACTTTTCCCTTATTAAATGTTAGCCCTAGATTTCTTACTATCTTACTAGTAGTATCCTGTCAATCTGCTCCTTTTTACTTTGATATAAATAGTAAGTCTCTTTAGCTGAAAGGGACTTTGAAATTTCTTCTAATTTATGCCTCTGTATCTAGTCAGTCACCCACAAACATACTGCTACATAGACTTTCTCAGTTTAAAGAGAATATTGCAGAGGCTGTAGTTTCTCTGTCAGTTTATTTCAATCCTTTAAGAATGCTAAGGTTTTTACCCCTGTTCTGGAGTTGTTTTGCTTAACTGTCTTTTAATTTAGCATTTTTTGTGTGTGTGTGTGTGTGTGTGTTTCTTTCAGCAACACTTAGGCCCTGTACATCGAGAAAAAGCTGAGATAATCAGATTCCTCACCAACTACTATCAGTCATTTGTGGATGTCATGGAATTTCGGGTGAGCTGTTTCTAGTCCAAGTACCCCACATAGTGTAATCTTTCAGAGGTTATTATTATTTTTTGTGGTATCAGGGATTGAACTTGGGCCCTTGTGCTTCCAAGGTAGGTGCAGTACAACCTGAGCGAAGTCCCTGGCCCTTCTTTTCTTTTTTCTTCTATCAGGGATCAAACTCAGGAAATTGCACCTATCATGCAGGTAAGGTGCAGCTGAGCTACATCTCCAGCCACTGATTCTTTGTTTAGTAGATGCACATTTATATGAATGTCTTAATGTAGATCCTTAAAAAAATAAGATAAGTGTACCCAGTGGAAATATATCTAGGTTGTAATGAAAGCAAATTACAGAGTAGTATATGATGCAACATACATTTAAAAACAGTTTTGATGCTGTAGGTTGAACCCAGGACTTCACACATGCTGTGCTCTATCACTGAGCTACCCCCTGGCCCCTTTTATTTTATTTTGAGACTAGGTCTCATTAAGTCGTCCACCTTGTCCTCAACTTGCAATCCTCCTGCCTCAGTCTCTGAAGTAACTTTGACATTATAAGAATGTGCCAGGGTGCCTGGCTCCTATTTTGATTTTTTCAAATCAGTAGGTTTTTAGATACATATAATGATCACATTCATCACAGGGACTTTGTATCTGTACATGATCTATCTTGCTTCTTTTTTCCCTTTCTTCTCCTCTCCCTTCATCCTACTTCCCCTCCTCATTTGCAAAAGCTTTGTTTCCATTTTTCCTTTCTATTCTCTTGTTCTTGTGTCTTCCTTTCTTTCTCCTTTTCTTCCCTCTTTCCACTTCTCATTTGAGTATTTTCTTCCCATTTCTTTTTTTTTTTTTTTTTTTTTTT
>PVIC010020689.1:0-29304 GCA_004025085.1 Thryonomys swinderianus
AATTTTCCATTTAAAAGGTGATTTAAATGAAATGTAACAGCTTTAAAATGGAGAGACTAACCCATCTCACCATACACTTTTCCACTTCCTTGCAGAGAGTTGGTTAGTAAAGTCTGCTCCATGTTTTGGCCTGTGTTCGGTGACTCATCTCATTCTAACAAGGTATATGATGACTAAACAAATCAGAATGTTAAGTATTCAAATACTGGTTCTCTGCCATGTATTATAAGATGTTTTGAATCCCATGAAATTAAGCAACATTGATGTAAAAGTGATCTCATATAGACACCAAATGACCATAGAGATCCTGATAATGAAAACTATAATAACTTTTATGCCCTAGATTCCTGATTTGTTGATAGGTAGTTCTCTTTGACTCATGCTAAGTAAATAGTGGTGAAGGTAGTGACGGTGATGATGATGGTAATGGTGGTGATGACTGTGGTGGTGGTGTTGGTGGTGGCAGGCACAGCAGCTTATGAGAATATTGGCTTTCAAGGAGAATGTGGTAGCAGATTTAGTACCCAAAATTTCACAACAAAATTTTCATATTATGTTTGCCCTCCACTCATTTGATCATAGCATTCTGTAATATCAACATGATATTCTTTGCCTAACTTATAAATCTGTCCAGTCTTCTCTTGCATAAGTCCTGGACAGGTGCTCTTTCTACTCATGAAAATCTCTCTTTGCCATCACATAATCAACACATACTTTTCAGATTATCAGATAAGCATTCTCAATGTTACAAAAAGTAAAGTCTAAATTATAAAGAAACTAATTATCTTATTTTGTTTTTCCTTTTCAATATTTAGTAAGTGCATATGTAGCTCAAAGTATTTGAGAGAAGTATAGTATTTGACAGAAGTAAAAGCACATTACTTACTAATAAGTGTACCTATATATATTTGTTACAGATAGATATAAATATAGAGATAGGTAATAAGGTTATGGAAACACTGGAATCTAGCAACTTAATTTGCTGTAGTGGTATTATTGAATATTTGTTTTCAAAAGTTCAAAAGACTGAAGTGAAAGTTTTATTTTAAGCGTGATTACTGAATCAACTGACCTTGCTATTTTGTGTTTGAAGTCAGAAAGTAAACAGGGAAAGTGTATCGTAGTGGTTTGCAAGTGATTTGGAGCAGGATGCTCAGCTATTATAAAGCCATCGATTGGGCTGGAGGAAATGAGTTGGCTGTGGCAGTAGATACAAGCCAATCCCCAGGATTGTGAGGTCAGGGCACGGTGCCAAGGTAGACTGCATTCCTTGGCAGGAGTTAAAGCTCATAGCTGACAGCCTGCTCTTTTTCTAAGTCCAGGTTTTCAAAGTTTGTAAAACCTTTACCTTGATATTATTATTTTCCACTCACATTTCTATGTCTGAAGAGTCATGATATGGTTATAAAACTTTCCTTTTCAACTGTAGTTCCCTATTCATATTTTAAGTTACAATTCATTCACTGCTTCTAGATTTACTATTCTTTTATATTGACAATAAACATTATCCAAAGAATCTATTTGCAATGTATTTTCACTTATGAAAATAAGCCAGTTTGTCAAGACTATTAATCAGTAAATATAGGAATGATTCAAGGACATCAAAGCCATTAGGTACTGCTAACCAGACTATTTCAAATGATGTATTGGGGAGGGTCTCTGCTGAATGGGAAACCTGCAGACAGCAGTTCTGTTCTGGGTTTGACTTCCACATGATCTTGAGCAGTTCACTCAATTTTTCTGTGCTTCAATTTCCTCAAGTTTCAAAAAACTAGAATGGTAATGCCAGGATGCTTTGAGGAAACATCAGATTACTACAATGCCTTAGACTCCTGAGACACAGATAATGTAGAAAGAGCTGACACCCAAGATTTGCTTCCCAGCAATACTTCTTTTGTTCTCTGATATTCTCATTTCCTTTTGGATTTAAGCCCCATGGATCTAATTTTTAAACACTGTATTGTTCTTTCTGATTGTTGCTCAGTTTTAAACGATGAGACAACTGTAAATTCCATTCAAATAAGTCTTTTTCAATTGAACAATCAAACATTAATGGAGCATATATAGAAAGTAAACCATTAGTTTGATGATATCTCATAATTTCCTTCTTGCTTCTCTTTTTTTTCCTCCAAGAATAAAGAGTGTAAAATTAATTTACCATTCATACCTCAAATCTCCCAGTGGTTACTTATCCCAATGACTTTTCTAAGCACTTTATTTGCCTAACTCATCTAATTATCATAAACCCTTGAGGTGTCTTTTATTAGTATCTTCATTTTGTAGATCAGAAAATTGAGTGAGGTTTAGCAAAGACTCAAAGATACTCAAGCAACCAGGACCATAAGTGTGTCCCAAACTCTGATCTCTTAATTTCTAGTCACTAATTTATATTCTGCCTGAATCAATCATTGCCAATTTTGAGTACCTTGTGATATATATGACATATTTGTTAAAGATGCAGTTGCCTGAGACAGGTATGGAGACAGTCTTGATCTCATGATTTATTCATCACAATAGAAAAAATACTCATGAATTGAGCAGAAGCCTTTGTTATAAACTTAAGTCAGTCCTGATGTTCAACACCAGGAGTAATAGCAAGAGAATAGGTAAACCTTTTGTCTCCAGGTTTAGAAGGTAGATGAGTATAGTGAACTTTGTGACTATAAAATCTTGGGTGACTAGACAGATTAGAGTTTAGAAAAAATTCTAAAAATACAATGAAAAAATACAATGTTTTATGTCTCTGCAGCAAGATCATCTGGAAACGTGACTTAATCATAACCCACTCCTGTTCCCCTGACCACTGAACTACCCTGGGAAACAGAATTAGTCACTCCAAGCCAGGGTTACTTAACCTCAGCATATTGACATTTGAAATAGATAATCTTTCTCTGTGGAATTGATTCTGTACATTATGGGACAGTTAACAGTATTCATGGCAGCTAGGTATTATAAACCACTGGCGTATTTTCAGACATGTAAAATATATTTTCAGATGTTGTCAAATATTCCCTGAAGAACAGTGCATCCCCATAGCTGGGAACCACTTTTCAGGACACTGGTGAGGCCAACTATTAAAAGTACCATTTTTCTGAATACCTCTCACATGAAATCTGAAAAGAATCTATAGTTAAGTGAGTCCTGCTCTTTGCTCTCAAAGCACCTATTTTCTACTATAAGGTTGTTGTCCATGGTGATCTCTGAGGATCAGGTTTTGGAGGCCCAGACCAGAAGGATGAGGCACAGAGTCACCACGGAGACTCCAGAGAGGGTTTCAAGGAAGCTTCCACTTTTAATGAGGGTTACACAGTTACACAGAGAACAGAGAGAGGGTGTGGCCACAAGTGTCCATAGACAATGTGGCTGATCTAATGTGGTTAGCACTGATTGGTTGCATAGTATATTTTACCTAATATGGTTAGCTTTTGGACTAGCGGAGACACAACGAAGGGGGAGCAGGCGATTTCCAAGTAGCTATAAGCCAGTTTCTACACGTGGCAGTGAGTGTGTTCTAACTCCTTTGGCTCTTGTAGTTTGCTATGAGTTATATTTGACCCAGCCAGGCCTGAACTTCCCCTTCAGTATAAAAAATACTATCTTTGAAAATAAAAATATTAATTGCTATAAAAGAAATTTTGAGAGTAGGTGCTCATCTCAGACTCCTTGAGAAAGTCTATTTAGGATTAAATAGTCCAGCCAGGAAAGACAGAAATCAATCAGAAATGAAGATTGAGAATCACAATTGATTTGTTTGCATATCATTGAAACAGTACAAAAAAATAGCTGTGGTGGCCCAGAATGGAGCCCATTCTAGGGACATGGGCCCAGAGGAGAGAAAGAGAAAGAAGGCAGAACAGCCACAGCTCTGCAAAAGCACCTGATCTTGAACCAAACGGGAGCACTTTGTCCCCTATGCAAGGAGTGGAATACTGGGAGAGCTGAAGACCTGGAGACTGGACAGTGACCTCTATAGAAACTTGGTTTGGAAGGGGTGGAAACTAGATGTGGAGGATAACATCGAAGAAAAGGAAAAGATGCACTGATATATTTTCGTGGAATTATTCCAGAAGTGCACAGTCCTGGTTATGAAGATTATGTACTCCACAAAGCAAGGACAGGAAGTATACTTGGTCAGAGCTCTGGTTTGTGGTGCTTTAATGTACCATGAGAGAAACCTTCATAGGATGGATTTGCCTGTCTTGTTGGCACTTCTTTGAGAAATTCCAGAAGTAAAAGACCTTTCTTTTAAGACTTTTACCAGCCAGATGGCTCTTTAAGAGACTGACTTTTCTTAGGCCTCCAGGCATTTTGTGCTGGTAAAAACCAAACAACAGACTCTCTGGGAAAATACAAAACACATTGATTTGTAGTGATAGTTGATTCTCATGCAGTAAGCACTTTCACACAGCCAATTGAAACTTGCCATCAGGAAGACATTGAATAAGAGCTTGGGAAGCAGTGTGTTGTGTTGGGGCTTGTGAGCCAGTGTGAGCTGGTGTAGGTGGGTTTTGGCACATGCCTGGCCTGGTAGGCTCTGAGCCATTGTATCCGGAATGCCATTACCCCACCACGTGTGCTTTAATTACACATTTGGGAAAACTAAAGCCTTTGAATTAGAGTTTTTAAATTACCCACTTAACTCAAGGTAAGAGCTTCTGCCTTTGTGACTATTCATCCATAATTCCTCTTAAAGGGTTCAACAGGGTGCATTCAAGTTGTGTGTATCACCAAAGATTGTAAGAGCAACAACAAATAATGAACTATCAGGGAAAAAGTGGCCTACATGCATATCATGAGGGTAAAATTAAAATTATATTTTACTATGTAATTATTTGGAGAAGTCTTTGTTTTCATGCATTTGGGCAAAGAAGCTACTGTAATTTTCTGTGTAGTGAGGGCACCGGAAGTGGTGATGTGAAGACTGTGATACTTTCAGGGGAGTTAACAATCTGCAAGTTCAACAAGGTGGTAACAAGAGAAAGTTCTACTCCTTGAGAAAAGAATAGGAGAGGGAGAAGGACAGGAGATGTAGCTGACTGAATTCACAGCACTAGGAGTTCTCATGTATATTTCTGCTGAAGTGCAGCGTGAGCCTGGAGCATTAGGAAAGCTTCCTGACATGAGGGCATCCCTCTGATAAAACCTTCACCAGTCCTTGACTTCTGTCTGCTCTTGTAGAGATGCTAGAAAGCCAACTTTGTTCGCATATCAGAATTACTAATTTTAAAATCCATTTGAACCCACACATATTCTGTGATTATCCACTTTTGAAAAATTTTCAAAGGTGTTTTTAAAAATAATATATTTCGGGGCCGGAGGGTTAGCTCAGTGGTTCCAGCGCCTGCCTCGCAAGCGCAAGGTCCTGAATTCCATCCCCGGTAACCACAGAGAATGCTGGGCGTGGAGACACGCCCACCAACGATCAACACCGCATACCACAATGCCGGACGTGGTGGCTCACGCCTGTCATCCCAGCACTCGGGAGGCAGGGACAGGAGGATTGCTGAGTTCGCAGCGGCTTGCCTGGGCTCCATAGTGAGCTCAGGGCCAGCCTGAACTACAAAGCGAGACCCTGTCTCAAAAAGCAAAAAATAATAATAATAATAATAATAATAATAATAATAATAATAATATATTTCTATTCTTTCAAAATATATTCAAATATTAATAGTACATATTGAAGAGAGAAAACCCCATAATCTGATAGATATCTATATAATTTTGTCTGTTCCTTCCTAGTCTTTTTTCTACTATATCATTTTATCTCCAAATATTTAGAACAATGAGCTATGTTTCTAGTTAATATCCTCTTATGAAAAAGAGAAATAGTAAGATGTTGAGAAAAAAAATAAACCATTAGTACTCTGCACTTCTTACCTTCTCTGTCCCCAACTTTGTCAATTAAATACTTGAAAACAGGCTTGTACAGAAAGCTGGAATACTTAATTTCTTAAGTTGAGCCCAAGAGAAGGTGAGTATGTTGGAGAGCTCTCTAGAAAACCAGAGCAGACCTTTCTGTTTGTTTAATAACTGGATGATGTGGCGTTACCTCATTAGGCCCATGCAGGTTTAATGATGCTTTACTGAGAGTGCATTGGTAGGTCCCTGCAGAGGGCAGAAAATGATTTTCCTTGAAGGTTTCTAAGGCATTTGTAACTTCTTCCCCATAATTGCCCTGTTTGGTTTTGATTTTCTTTTAATAGCATAGGCATTTTCCTAAGCATTTGCATTTTTAGTGTGTCATCACTCCACTAGCAAAACTCTTAGACTTTTTTTTTTTTTTTTTGCTGGAGAGTACATAAACCAGCTCTGGGATCACACTCAATGAGAGCGGAGGCTCATGAGAATTCATCTTCTTCCTGTTTTCAACCTATCACGGTTGCTAATAACGGCAAGGATCTCTGGCATTTTCAGGACTTTGTCTGTTTGGTCCCTTCCAAAACATTAGCTTAGTACATCATAACATCCCTGAGAAGGAAGGAAGAGAGAGTTTTATTGGGCCAGATGGCATGAGAGAAAATTCAAGGATTAGAAACAACACTGAGGAGGCAGACTGGAGGTAAAGTCCAATCTGCAGCTTGTCTTAACCCCTTCCTAATACTGCACTTTGCTAACTTGCTCGGGTTTTGTTTATGTGAGAGAACCCACTATCTGTGTAGACAATGCCATTCACCGAGATGGGACTGAACACGAGTCCGACATGCCCCTTTCTTATAGAATGTTTGAAAAAATTCACTTTGCAGTTGTGATTTAATAGGAAAAAACCAAGATTATGTCCTGTGTGTTATCTGTGTAATCTGGGTTTTCTCCTTACTTTCTGAGGCCAGATAACAATTGGATGTTATGGCTCAAGATAACATCCCTAGTGCAAAGAGGATCTTGGTGGTCTAACCCAGAAGGAAGGAGATTTTCAAGGACTGTGCCATCCTTGAGTTGAAACAGCAAAGTGAAATGGCCAGACTATTCCTTTCAGAACAAACACTGAACCTGACACATGAGTATCATTTCTCATTCATTCAGCTAGTCCTCTGTACTAACTTTCAAGTGTGCTATTAGGATACTAGGCCTGAAATAGGCCCAAACAATTAGGTTATGAAAGACATCTTCATTGTCAATAGGCCCGTACATATGTAGGCAATAAAATAAGCAGCATTTTCCTTTGAATTGAGCTGGAGACATTTGAAGTCTGCTTCTGTGATCCATCCATGCATAAAGATGTCAATAATTTTTCAAACACAAGACAGTCTCTGATTTATCCATGACAAATCCAGGGAGACTTTATTGCCAATTGTGTGTGGGATATAGGGGTGATGAGAATTCTGGTGTAGTAATGATATCATTATCATACTGCCAGTGAGGCTCAGAGGATTTTCATAATGTTCAGAGTTGGTGAGGAGTAGAGACAGAATTTGCATGCAATTTTTTTGTTCATGGGCTTTTTTCTATCCCCAAACGCAGTGTCCTGTCCCATATAGCCCCACTGCTGCCTGTATGTAGAGAGGTCACCTTGAACTGCAGTGAAGGCAAAAGGGAACACTGAAGACGCTTTTCCCTAGGATAAATCTCCTCATGTCCAGATTCTCAGCTTTCTGTTCTGCCTCAGAGTTCATTTGATAAGAGACTTGATTTGGGCTTGTTTTAGCAGGTAAATTCAGTTAATATTTATTTGAGGAAAGCAGGATTAGCGAAGATAGGTGAGGAATGAATTATACATCCTCTGCACAGCTGAAGGTCGTTAAGAAAACATGCAGCAGCCAGAGATTCTCAGTGAGACCTGTGCCCTGAGACCTGGAGGCGATTTCCAAATGTTCTGGTTTCTATTTATTGGAGTTACTTCAGAAATAGTGAACTGGGACTATTAAGCTGTTAATTCAAATAGAGTGGAACTTGGTAAAAGAGAGAGTGATCCATCTCTATGTAAATATGGAGAGGACAGTTCTCAAGGCTGGCAGACACTACAGGTGGTAGGAAAGGAAGAATTACAAAATGTGAGTAGTTTGTTGAGTCAATATTTATTGGCAGCCAAGAGGGGGGCCTGAGGCAAGGAGAACCCACTCAGATAGCCTGCATGGGTAGATGTTCTAAATCAAAGCATGGGTGAATGCACAGAAGTATTTAGAACAGTGTAAGAAATGGGGATTTCTTTCCAGAGAAGTAAAAACTTTCCTAGAATGAACCTAGAAGTTGAGATTGCATAATTTTCATAGCTCATAAGCCATCCTTCATCCTCACATCCCATATACTAAGTACTTTGCATGAATTAATATATTAAATTTTCATAGCAGCCTGTGTGGTAGCTATATAATCAAACAAAATTTATAGGTGGGACTCTGTATAAATTTTGATTATTTTGCTCAAATTCATAAACATGAAGTGGAGGACCCTATGCAAACTCAGCTTAGTTGTTAGTTTTGACTCTGGTTGTCATGGACACAAGGGCTTTACAGTCTGGAGTATGCAAGAGAGGACTGTTGACAAAGCATGGGAATTGTCTGGAGTGTCTAAGAGGGAAATGGATTTGTAACAGTAAAATTTTGAACTTCTATTGTTTCCAGGGTCCATTTCTCTCATAGAGAAAACAACCTTTTAAAGAGGAAACATCCTACTTTTACCAGTACATGGGGCTGAAGTTAAAGATCATTCTGTGCTGAAGACGGGCTGATTCAGAAACACAGTAAAGATGGGTGAGCTTCCCCAGATGTTCCAGTGAGTGGACTGCTGAGGAGAGAGACAGGAGAATGATGATTTTCTGAATGTCTAGCAATATTGATTTAGTGCCTGCCATCATCTGCGGTGTCCTCAGCAATGGATGCAGCATGTCCCCAGGGTAGTAAACCACACTGTCAGAGGAACAGAATCTTGGGGAGCAGTTACATTCCAGAACTGATGCTAAGTAACCAGCGAAGCTGGACACATTCCTTGAGCCCTTGCATCTCTGCTTCTTGATCTAATATAGTCATAGTAGAGTTCAACTTGAGATAAACTGTGAGGAATATAATTCAGGTAAAATGTCTAACTCATAGTAGCTTGCACACTTAAGAAGCAATGATAAGTCAGTTAATCAGTAAGAACTTATTTACCTCCATGCCATTTTCACAGTGCAGCAAAACCCAGCTTCCTTTGCACCCATCCTGAGTATGCTATAGACAGGATATTTCACCTGGTTGACTGAAAGATGATAAGAACAGTGGTTTCCCAGGGGAACAAGTTCTGTATTCCTGGGGCCCACTGACTGCCCCCTTCTTTTTTTTCGTAAATGATTAATTCGATATTTTGCCGTGACTGAGCCAGAAGTGCCCAAACATTTCCTCAAACATTACTCTGTGTGGGTCCGTGAGAGCATTTCTGGAGGAGATTAAGGTTGGAACCTGTTAACTGATGATAAAGACCTTTATCCAGTCAGTTGACCTCTGAGTAGAACAAAATCCTTGATCTCCCTAAGAGTCAGAAAGAATTCGGCTTTGCCAACTTTTTTTGAGTTACAACATAAGCTTTTCCCCCATTGGCTTTGAATAGAAGCATCTGTTCTTTCTAGGCCTGGAAGCTGCAGGCTTTTAGGCTCCAACTCACCACTGGCTCTCCTGGGTCTCCAGCGCACCAACTGCAGATCTGGGGACTCATCACATACCCCATATGGGTGCTGTTCCTCTGATCTATTTGAGGATACCAAAGTATAGAGCTGGGTTGACACTAAGGTTATCCTAGTACTCAGAGGAGAAGACAGGACAGGGTCCTGCACTCTTCAATCCCACTCTAGGGCTTTTTCTCTATTTTTTAAAAATTGATTTTATTGGTACATTTTATATATACATTATGATCACAGTCAACAGTGAAAATTTGTACCAGTTCATGGCACATCTTGATTTTCATTTTTTATATCTTGATTCTCATTTTTTACTTCATGCTGCCTCCCAAAAGTTGTAACTTTATAATTATAAAGGAAAAAATGAAGATCAGAAATTTTTCACAAAATAAGATGGGCCCTAGATTTGGAAGTCATGATTGGACAAGAAGACAAAGACAGGACTTTTCAGTATCCAAGACAAGGGGACTGGCCCACTGTTTGTTCAACACACACTGCGTACTAAGTAGGATTACACGTATTCTGATTTAATCTTCACAAAAGTCCACTCTATCTCTACTTTTGGATGGGGACATATTGGTTCAGAAAAATAACTAAGGTCACAGAGATGAGGTCACATTTTTCTGGAACTCACATTCTCTACAGAAAGATGCACTGCCTAAAACTTGGTCAAGAAAAGTATGGGTGGAAGCCCTTTAGAGGCCCCTACTCAAAGTCTCTAGCGGGAGAGTCTGCAGACTGCTGAGGATGTACAAGTCATCTGGGTTCTGCTCAAAACCCTGATTCTGGCCCTCTAACTCCCCATCAGGCCATTGCTTTTATCTCCATCTGCAGATGCCTGTGTGGTGCACATGCATTTGGGAAGATGCCAGGGCCTGGCAGGCAAAGCTGGTTTCACAGCCAAGTACACCTGCTCCTGTAGCCTGCCAACTCTGTTAGCTGCTGGCTACCGGCTGGCTGATTACTTCCCTTCAGAGCTCAAATACCTCTCAAAGCTCTCTTCTTCTGAAGGACCTACCTCCATCTTTCTCTTGCCCCTCCCTCCTTCCCTTTCTGCTTTCTTTTAGATCAGAATTTGCTCATATTTTCAAAGGTTGGCATAATCAAAGCACACATTTTAAATGCCTTTTGCTGAAACTTGCAGACAAGAATCCTTACATTCAAAAGTCTTGTGCTTCTTACTTTACTTTTTTACACTAAATTCTATACCAGTTTTTGGTCACAGTTCTTTGTCCTTGAGGGATTTTTATCAAGTTCTTAACACTCATGTTTGTTCTGACAGAAGCTGTGCTGTTTCCCATGCAAATAGAATTGCTCTCGAACCTGATTTTAACTTGATGGATGTTCGGCATGTTTATCATGCCAAGCAAGATCTCTCTGCTACAGCATTTATTTTAGACAATTCTGGTAACTTTCTGCATTCCCATAGTTACTCTAGTTAATTTCTTTGTCTCATAGTATTTGGGGAAAATAAAGCCTTTTCTTTGCATTAATATAATTTGCATCTTATAATATTTTCACACACTTCATGAGAGCATTTTCACCATGGACTTTTAAATTGCTAAAATTGCATTGATCTTGAATATTTTGTTCACATATATACATATGCATGTAATGTATGCACATACGTATGCATATTAGAGAGCAGTCTAGTTTTGTGGTGGTGGTTGTTTTGGTTCTGAGGTGCAAGTGGTGAAAGAATCATTAATAATAAAAGTCTGGGCTTGTGAAGAGGCCGTGCACCTGGACAGAAAGGTGACTGGGCAAAGAGTGGAGTCCTTGGTATAAGGGAGCAGCCCAGGGTGCTGCGGCCATACAGATGTACACAGCGGGTCGTGGGTCGACCGGGTAGAAGAGCAGATCCTCTCTATTCCATGTGAATTTCAGGCTCAGCAAAGTGGCCTGAGAAAAGACAACTCTCTGGAGTGAATCCTCCAAAATGGAGGCATGGTTTGTAGAAAACAAAGAAAGCAAATTTAAAAATACATATGATAAATGAAAGCAAGAAATATAAAAATAAGTTCATCTTATTTCAGCTAAAATATGCGTTACAAATTTCATCATGATCTAGTTCTTAGAATAAGCAAAAACTGGATCTGAAGGTTTCATGATTTTGGAGACAGGTGAGTAATCTTTGTCATACACGTAGGAAGTAAGATAAAATGCTCATTTTTCCCAACTACTTGTCATAGCATGACTTTAAAGGCCACATTGCTTTCAAAGATATTTAGTGCTTTGTTTATTTTCCCAAGTCCTGAGTTATCAAATTACTTTCACTTGAAACACATTTTGGTTATCTCTGCAATTTGTTTCTTTTTCAAATGTAAAGTGGCTTAACTTTGTGGCCTTCTCATCTATATATTAGGTGGACCCTTTTCCCTCCAAGATAACTCTTATCAGTTTTATGAACTCATTTGTAAAGTCTTCAGTCTGTTTAAAATTATTTTGAATTATATTCTACAAGTCAGACATCTTAAAACAAGGAACGTTTACCCCTGATAATCATGGAAGGACTGAAACAGCAAAAGCTTCAAACACTAAAACTGGCTGCTTATATTATAAGGTAGATAAATGAGAAGGTGAATAGTGATTCATTTTGTGCAGGCCTTTTACTAATGAAGATTTTTTATTTTATTACCATTTTTGCATTTTTAGAAATAGTGTCACATGAAAGAAGAACATGAATAGTTGAATAAAATAGAATGGTTTGGTTAAATACCATTGTGAAGACTGGATATACTGTGAACTAGAAAGAAGACAGAGGCGTGTATTTGAGAGTCAGAGATAAAGGAAATAGATCACAGTTCAGACAGTCAGGGTAGATGTTGTATTTCAGAGGGCCCAAACCTGGCTCACACTTACTGAATCTGCTTTCTGCTGGGGACTGGTGAAGGGTGATGGACATTTTGGAATTATAATGATGTACAGGTTGAGTTTTCCTAATCCAAAAATATAAAACCTATAGGTTTTCAAAATCTGAAACTTTTGAACACCAAATGGAAAAGTGAAAAATTCCACATTTCACTTCATATCAAAATAGGATTGCATTCAAAATGGAGGAGTCCTGGAAACATTGAATAAAGTTATCTTTAGGCTATGTGTATAAATTGTATATGAAGCAAATGAATTTTGCTTCATTATTTGTATGAAAACATGCAAAACTTTCAAAATCGAAGATACTTTTTTTTTGTCAAGCACTTCAGAAAAGGTGTGTGCAACCTGCAGTAGACTAGGTCACCAGGTCTTCAGTAGGTGGAGTTGGCCGCCTCGTCAAAAGCATCACACTGAGCCATTGCCAGCGCCAGGCAGAGAGCATGAGTTTAGTTCGATTCTCCCTCTGCACCTGAGTCCCTCATAGCAAGGCTGTCTCTGGGGAACTCCTTGAGGCTGTGAGTGATAGAACAAGAACTTATTTATCGAAAGCTTACTACACTTGAATGGAGCTACTGTTCAAATCTTTCACCTATTTTCTTTTAAAATTCAAATTGGAAACACGTAAAAAAGTGCAATTGTTTTCCTCAGTTTAAAGATGATGTAAATGTATGAATACTGAAGCTACTTTTTGTGGCCCAGGACTCTGCTGGACTGCCACCACTGTGCTATCATTTCTCCAGCAGGCCACACAGACTTCCTATAGCACAGGACCCTGTCTTCATGGTTATTTTACATAGCATTTCTTGCACAACACATTTCACCTCCATTGTTTTGTATAATAATTAGGTACTTACTGATCCAAATTTCAGAGGGGAAAATGAGCTCACATATTCAATCATTGACTATGTCAAAAGTAGCTAATCAGCATTATTGTGTCTCAGGAAAATGGTGCAGGGTCTAACAGAAGTCAGTGCCTGATAAGCCAGTCATTCCCTTTAACAAGGTTATAGCCTAATTATTTACAGAGATCAGGGGACTTCCCCAGGGTAACAGACGTGGTGATGGGTAACATCACGGTAACAGTGGCACCCACTTATTCCAAAATCACTGTGGTCACTGCTGCAGTGTTAAAGGCTTGGGTTTTTATTATAATTTCTTTTTCCTGAATTCCCATGCAAAGGATGCACCATGAAAACTTGCTTATGCCCTGTGGTGTCAAAGACCTTACAAATGAGGCCACTGACTCATCAGTTCTAGTGGTCTAGTGCTTACAGCTTCACATTTTAATGCTGAATAGAGTTCCACATAATGTTTCCCATTTTCAGACAATGAAGGAAATCACAAAGGCCAACTGAACATAACTGGCATTGTTTATCATCATCCTGGAAAGTTATGGTTTATATCCTGAATAGCTAGTTTGAGGGCAATACCTGCCCTGAGGCAGAAACATGAACTGGCATGTCTTTAGTAGTTTTATGGATACCTCTCCTTCAAAAGAGGATGCACTGCAGTCAGAGACACAGGACAAATGCTGTCCCCTGTTTTGCTTTTGTCAGGAGTGTCCCCTGTTTTGCTTTTTCTGACCAGGATTGCGTTTGCTACTCTGGGTCCCTTCTGTTCCATAGGAATTTGAGAAATATTATCTCCTAGTTCCTGAAGAATGGAATAGGTACTTAGATTAGAATTATAGTAAGTCTAAATGTCAGTTTTGGAAGTCTGGCCATTTTGAATCAAATTTCCCAGTAAGGTCACCATTGAACGTCACCACTGAATTTGATTCAATTCACATTCAATTTTGTTTGTAATCAGAATTACAAACAGAAAAAGAATTAAGCTTAAGAATCAAAGCATGACTGCACTGGTTCTGCCCATTCAGGAATAGGAGATATTGTCCCATTTTCTGATGTGCTTTTTTTAAATTAAATTCTTCATTGGTACAATTCATATACATCTCACAATCACACATAACATTGGGGAATTTGCACCGGTATATGACACAAATTAATTCTCATTTTTACCCATAACCCTACCCACCCCCTATATACATGCTCTTTTATTTTCTTTCAGATTCATATTTATTCCTTCCCCTCATTACATTCCCACACCAAATTTCCTTTGGAAATTTCCCATTCTACAAAAACTGTCATACTTTCTAGAGCTCATTTGCATCTACAGGTGCTCATATCAAAGATCTGATGTGCTTTTTGATCTCTTTTGTCAGAGTTCTATTATTTTTACAGTAAAGTTCTTCACTTCCTTGGTTAGGTTAGTTTGTAAGCATTTGATTTTTCTTGATGCTATTGTGAATGGTATTTTCTTATTTTTTTCTATTAGTTACTACTGGCGCACAGGAACTCTGTTGCTGATGTGTTGGTTATTTTATTTGCTATATTGCTGAATTTGGTTATTATAAAAGTGTTTTAGCAGAATTTTTTGAGTCTTCTATGTAGTGTCATGTCATCTGCAAGTAATGACAATTGGACTTCTTTATTCCTCCAACTAGGATCCTCTTCCTCATAGTCTGTTCAGTTTTGAACACATTAACACATTAACTCTTTGATGAGGTTAGTGCCAGAACAATCCAACTTCTCTAGGCATCTCTTACTCTATTGAAATTGAAAACCAAGATTGACTGGCAGAATGCCCTAAAATCAATGACATTTCTCCTGTTGTATTTGAAAATTTTTTCCCCCCTAAGGGAGGGTAATGTAAAATAAATAGCCCTACAAGTAGCTTCCATAATCTTTATGAGTAAATTTCAGTTATGATAATTGTATAAATATTTTTCTCAGCCATTTTAATAAAAAATATTTATATTCACATAAATACAAGTATAGAGATATTCTAAGTCAGAAGACAGGAAATATCAACAATCCTAATGCATTGTGTAACTGTGATGCTGTGAATTTTAATGAATATTTTGTTTTAATGTATGTATTCCTTTCATAAATATTATATAATTATAAAATAATAGTGTGAAGCATGAGTTCCAAGTTTACTGAGATCTTTCTGTGTGTCAGAAGCTGTGTAAAATGGTTTATGTACATGATTTTAATTACTAAATTTAAAATCAGGTTCAAGTTTTTTTTGTTGTTGTTTTTTGTGGTTTTTTGTGGTACCAGGGATTGAACTCAGGCCCTTGTGCTTCCAAGGTAAGTGTGGTACCACTTGAGCTAAATCTCTGGCCCCAGGTTCAAGTTTTTTAAGAGCATTTCAATTTAGTGATCTACTAGTGGCAGTAGTGTGGCTTAAGACAGCTATGTTTACTAGCCACACTAATGCACCATAAACTCTGTAGTTGTTCAGTTGTTACACATATCTTCATTGCATAGATCTTATGAAAAGGGTTGTAGATCCTAAGAAGTGAAGACCAATGTGTGCATTTCTAATATTCTCAGTCACTGGACTCTACATACTGTGAATGAAGATGGAAAGATAAAGGAGGAATGCATCTGTCCTGCATAGGTATTACAATTTGTAAGGAAACAGTGCATTACCATTTTCAAATGGCTTGTATCATTGAATGTTGTGATACTTTGTCAGGTAGATAAAAACTCATATCATGAGCTTATTCAGGAGTTCTAGTTTCTTCCTTTGTGAAGTGGTCTTCTATTTGATACAATGACTTAATATAGGGTTGCCAAATGTTTGGTTATTCCAAAAGTGTTTTAGCAGAAATTTTTGAGTCTCCTATGTAGTGTCATGTCATGTGCAAGTAATGATAATTTGACTTCTTTATTCCTCCAACTAGGGCCCTCTTCCTCATAATATGGAATACATATTATTCTTGATAATATAATCACATACACACATACATATGTATATGTGTGTACATAGATATACACACACACATACACACACACACATATATATACATATATATATATGTATATATATATGTATATATATGTATATATGTATATATATGTATATATGTATATATGTGTGTATATATATATATATATATATATATATATATATATGGCAAAATTACTTCCATAAAATTAAACTTTGTCTTGGAGGTCCATATATGAAGCATTTTACTTCTTATTTTATGCACAAAAAATGAAAACAAAGGAAAGTAGGCCATTTTGTTCAAGATTCCAGAATTGGTAAGTGATACATCCAGGAGCAAAATTCAGGCCCCTTTAACTCTCATCCTGGATTATACTGCTACATCAAATGGTCAGCCCTAGAGAAAGACCTTCATGCAAGGGGAGATTATTTCTGGGACTCAGGGAGAACTGCAGTGTCAGCTTTTAGGATAAAGACTAAGTTTCTCTTTTCTTCCTAAATGCATGTCATTGTTCAGATTGATGACAAGCAGCAGTGAAAATCAAGGGATTAGCTTCACATGATTTTGAAAGCCTTGGTCTTTTTCTTTTGGTTCTGCTAATATGACTAATAATTGGATCAGGCTCTGGATAGAATAGAAAATAAAGGCAACCGTCCTAGAATAGAATGCCTTCTATTCCATTGCTAAATATAAATGCTAGCAAAGACAAACAACTTCCTTTCATTTAGGGAATCAGTGCTTGCCACACAAAAGCTTTAATACAAATCAAGGGAAAGACTTATTTTTTTAAATGGAGCATTCAAAAAATAAGCGTGGAAGTTATGCTGTTCTCTAGTCCTACTTTCTGGACATTTTTTACTTTCTTCCTTTGGGGAATGAAGCAGACTAGAGGTTCATGAAAGTAGATGAGGCTGCATGAACACTCCTGCCCAGAGGATCATGGACACATACGATGAAGGACTAGCATTCACTGATTACTGTGCGACCTTGTAGACCTCGTTCTACCTCATATGTTAAATGAATGTTTCTGAGACAGTGGCTACTCCACAATCGCATGTTTCTGAGTGAGTCAATGAGCCAGATGGTATCCACCCCTCTTCCCCCACTAACCTGCAAGGGATTTGTGGAATGAGGACATCTACATGTTCACTGTTTTAAGTGTTGAGATTTTGTGGTGACTTTTCTCGTAACCTATTCTCTTCTCCCTTCATGGCAGTGTCCATGGGACACACTCAGCATGAGTGTTTATATGCCTTCCCCAAATTTCCTTGTCTTTCTGCCTTTCTATTGTTTTTAAAAATGATTTTTGAAATAAAAAATATCTTGAAGCTCAAAAGTAACTCTATTTTATTCTTTTTTTTTTGGATCTTAAAAATCCCCCTAAAATCCATGTGGTAAGTAGCTAGTTGTCAGCTCAGCATTTTAGGGAAGTGTTGGCACCTTTGGGAGGTGGAGCCTAGTGTGGAAGCCCTGAGGTTATTTCATCCAGATAAGGGAACAAACACTGTGATGCTCATAGTAAATGAACCAACATCAGAGACTACAGGACTATGCTCACTTGCATTGATTATCTGTGCCTGTGATTACAAACTGAAAACCTTCATTGGTTATATTCTGAAAAACAAATTATTTAACATATCTGAAAAAGTTTCACATAATATGTAGAATTCACTAACTTTATCTTGTTTTCTGTTCGGTATTATCATATTCTTTCTGGCTGTGGTTTCATAAGGATTTATTGTTAGGTTTTCTTTGTGTCCTATGGTAAGTTGATTACACTTTGCTTTCCACTTCACATTTATTCATTGATGACTGTTCTGAATGAAAATGCTCTGAAACAGTGTATTACTCGGTTGCAGCAGACAATATGTTGATGAGAAAGCAAAGAATCAGCAGCAAATTGTGTTAAAGACCTCAAGCCTTCCTGTACATGAAAAAGAAGTGCATATCTAATATTACATGCCACTATTTCATTGTGTTTTTCCCACATGAAGTAAAATTCTTTTTGCTAGATGCACACAAGCACATTAAAAAAGACAATATGTATATACTCATCCTAAATAATCTATAAAAGTTTTCTTTTCATACCTTAAGTAACTTCTTTGATCTTGATATTCTTTTCCTGGTCTTAAAATCTTCTGCTGCCGGACGTGGTGGCTCACGCCTGTAATCCCAGCACTTGGGAAGCAGAGGCAGGAGGATTGCTGAGTTCGAGGCTTGCCTGGGCTACATAGTCAGCTCAGGGTCAGCCTGAACTACAAAGCGAGACCCTGTCTCAAAAAAAAAATCTTCTGCTAACATTATCTTTTAATAATTGGCTATAAAGATCTTGCCTAAAAATGAGGCACATTTGGGAAATGAGATATCACCTCTCTTCTGGTAACTATAGGCATCTTGCAAAAAATGTAGCCATTTAAGCAGCTTTGTGTGCTTTTGACTCATACTGAATTTGTCTATCTTTGAACTTGTTTTGTCTTCCTTTAAAAATGTATGTCACAGAAGTGCACAGCTCTTAAAATTGCTTAATTTTAATCAAGTAGAGAACACAAAGTTTTCCATTAAAAATTGTTATCATAATGGTTGTTACTCTAATTTGCTTCTTGTCTTCTTCTAGATCCTTTTTTGCTTGACTTCCTCTTCTTCATCATCTTTTAAAATTTTTAGAACTGGCAAAACTTTGTTTAGTGTTACACATTTGTAGGGCATAACAATTACATTCATTGCTCACCATAATTTTTGTATCACTGTTTCCTTTATAGTCTTCAGATTCTTAGAGACAGAGACAGAGGACAGACAGGCAGAGAGAGACAGGGAGATATAGAGAGATATAGAGAGATGGAGAGGTAGAAAGACAGGCAGAGACAAGGAGGGAAAAAAATGCATTTAAAATAAGCCTAATAACCCTAGTGAAGTACCTTTCATGATTGAGAACTCTCTAGCCTCATTATCTCCATAATATTTTTAACTATCTGTAAATATTTTAATTTATGTTTTAGTTACATAATTATTATCTACCATTTATGTCAAAATTGGGTCCTTTGAAGGAAAAGACATTTTCTGTTTTATTCATTGTCTCAATGCTTAGAAATCTGTCTAGATGCAAAAAGATTTGAACAAATATTTTCTGAAAGAACAAGGACTTGAAATAGAAACCTTTTCATTCAATCATCATAGCTTTCTCAACATTCTGTAATTATATACTGTAATTCTGCAGCCTATCTAATAACTATAGTAATAGCATTAGCAAAGAAAAAGTGATTCACATTGGAACATTTTGAGATATTTTGATTAAATCTTTGAAAATTACCAGAGATTTGACTCAAGAAGGTAAACTAGAAGACTCTGAATAGAAAATAGTATCAGCACAGACCCCAAATTACAAAAGTCACAGTTTACTTTTGTATCAGTGAGTACACTAGAGTACTTAGATCAGAGTAGTGACAATAGGAATAAAAGCATGGTCAAATTGACATGATTTTTCCTTTCATTATAAATAATGTAGCTGATATTCAATAGAGAAAGTACTTGTGTAGGTATAGAAAAGTCTATTAGGAAGCCATTTCAACAGAAAGAGGAGGAGATTATGACTTCTGTTTTTTTTACTGATACTTGAAAATATTAAATGCTAGAGAATATGAAGAGAAGGAACAATTTATCACTAACACCTTTTACATAAAATGAAGCAGACAGTGGAGGAAGAAATTGAAGGATCTACTATCTATCCTTCAGAACAAGAAATTATATACTTAAAAAGAATATCATTCAAAATTATGATAAAGCCATTTAACAGTACAAAACTAGATAAGTACTTCAGAATATGAATCATGCTTTAATTCACTCTTCAACAAAACAGAAAATACAAACTTTTAATGACTAAGACAGAAAATTTTAAATGGGAGTTCTGTTCCTATTGATGATAAAGCATCAGTCTTAGCATCCTGGAAAATTTGTTTATGTCAACACCAGCCCTGATTTTGCTTAAAATTATTCATATGGCTATTATTCTGCAGTTATTTGAAAATTTCAGTGGTAGTATATATTGATCCATTTCTTGGCAATTTTGGATTTCTTAAAAAGGATGCTGAAATGATTATTTTTTTAAAAAATTTACTTATTTCCCTTAGTATCATAGAACTGACTAAAAATTACCAGCACTCCCTACTTACAATATGCTGTTTCTTAATTGTCTACCATTCAAGATTCCTCCTCTTATCTGGAAGGAAATGGACAGGCGTTTCCAAGATGATGTTTTCAGTACCACGGACAGTGCCCAAAACTACTATTTGCCTAACAGATCAGTTCACCTGTCTGTAACGTTCTTCCTTGTTCTTAACCCTGTCCTCTGTCTTCACACACAATTTTAAAGTATGTATGTCACGCAGACTGACTCAATGAAAGCACAAAATATAGTTTAATACCACTTCACATCAATTTAGTAGCACTTGCTTGGCTTTATGTTTAAAAGCTTTATTTAATTTATTTGGAATGTGACATGTGTAATCAAACACTGCCTAAAACTCTTCACAGGAAAACGCTAAACAAATGGGAGTTGTACTTATTTCAATAAATTGGAAATCACTGACGCCTTGTGATAAGATCTAAGGATAGATGTGAAGGAGAAAGAGAGAGAGAGAGAATAGTTTAATATAAGTGGTTCATATTACAGGAAAAAGATTGATCTGTATAATAATCTTTAATACTGGGTACTGTATAGTGACATTACAAAGGAAATGTATGATAGGTACTGTGAAATGATAAGAAAATATTCAAAGTGGAAAGGGGGTAGGGGTAAGTAAAGAAGAGAAAGAAAAAACTTTGATGGTAAAAAAGGAAGCAAAACATGCACATAGGGGATGGGAGTTGTGGATGAGGGGATGAGAAAAGTGAGAATTAAGTCATGTCGTTTACTGGTACAAATTCTCAATGTTGATCGTGTTCATAAGCTGTATATAAAATGTGCCAATAAAACCAATTTTTAAAAAGCAATGAAACTGCTAAATAGGGATTTTTATTATTGTACATAATTTTAAAATGAATAGATTATTTTCAAATATACTTCAAACTTATTTTAAATCTCCATAACAAATTTTCAAAATAGCTATCTTTTATGGCTTGTATCTAGATGCCCCCACCCACCTCATGCAGTCATAGGTGGGGGTTTCTCAGAAGTGGTTATAACTAGAGTGTGATTGACTTATGGTATAATGCTAAAATTAAGAATGGGTAATTACTAAATCAATCATTGATTAATTTGGCACTGCCCTAATATTGTGGTCTGGACAAAACATAAGGCACAGAAAGAGGCCTATCTTTTCCGTTTCTGCCTTGCTTTGCTACTTTCTGCCTATTGTGAACTATTTTTCTCTGTGATACCTGATTGTCATGCCATTCTGCCTTGGAGCTGGTTGGTTATGGACCTCTACAAACCAAATAAATATTTTCTCCTTTAATTTTGGGTGTGAGTTTTTTTATCATAGCAATGAGAAAATTAAGACAATATCCTAGATAACACAACCTGTTTCACAAATAAGAGGAACTGAAACTCAATAAAGTCAAATTGCTTTCTTCAGAGCTTCCCTCAGAGTTAGTATATAAGAGATTTACTCCCAGGTCAAGTGCTTACCTTTAATATTTCCTGCTACCAATATGTGGTTTCTTCTTAATAAATCTTTGTGATATTTACTTAGTATGGCTTGTGTCTAGATGTTTCTGCAAAGGCTCATTTGGTCACAGGTGGGCTTTGTAGAGGTGGCTGGACCTAGAACATATGATACTGTGGTTATGGGTGTGTAATTGCTAAGTTAATCCATTAATTGATTTGGCATATTTCTGGATGTGGATAATTGGAAGGCCCATCCTGAGTATGAGTGCTACTTACCCTAAGGGTGTGTACACTGAATAGAATACAAGGGATAGAAAGGGGCTGCTATTTTCACTTACTGTTTCTTCACTACTTTGGTGTCCTGCTGCCTTCTGCCTGCCATGAACACCTCTCCCCCTTGTGATGCCCCTCTGTTATGCCATCCTGCTTTGGAACCGGAGAAGTATAAATTTAAACTTCTACAAACTGGACAAAAATGAATTTTTCCTCCTTTAACTTGGGTATCATATATTTTGTCTCAATAATGAAAAAAGTAACTATATATTATATTTTAGCTTCAAATTTTTCTTATTTCATTTTTAGAAGTGCTCCTCCTTATTTTCTAAGAATAAGAGAACAATAGTGGCCTTGGCTTGTGAACAGTTGTCAGTAAAACCTGTATAAACAAACTAACTAAGAGCTTTTACCTTTTAATATCACATACTTTAAACAAAAAGACATTTAGTATCTACAGTGGGCCAGGTATTGCAATAAACATTGAGTTAAAGAAGAGAGTGTCTTATCTTTGAGGACTCAAACTAATATGAGGAGACAAGGAGTCCAGTTAATCTACTGCTACATGAGTTAAGACTCACTTCAGAAAGACATACTCAGTGTCTGTGGCAGTTTAATACAGATGGGAGCCTTTGAGTGTGCAACTTAAGAGCAAGTAGTATTTTAGACTTTGCATCCTGAGCAACTCACTGTCTCATCATAGTTCTAGCTCAAGTAGTTCTGATCTACTTACACTTGTCACACTTTCTCCTGGAATATAAATTACTAGACTTCAGCAGAAGTAATTTTAAAAGATTAGCGTGAAGAGGGAGAGGGTAGAATAGACAATCCAATGACTTAATTACTCATTGATAAACTTATGACTGTCCCAGCTTACTGTGACACTGAGTCTACTTTCCTAATTTTTTTCAGCCAGTCACTCTTGAATAAGGTTCCTTTTTGTGGATGACTCAGATAGTCACTCCAAAGAATTCACTGTTCCTTGTACTGCCACAAATTCCCATTCACATGAACTGTTGGCAAGAGTATTACCCAAGTAACTTCATTTGATTCTAGTCAGAGCTCTCCTTTTCTTGCAATCTAGAAGCCACTGATTTTCTTAGTAGTCAAACACTTCAATTAAATGTCACTGATGACTGTCATGTAAGTAGCAAGAAGAACTCCAATAACCAGGTATTTTCTTGGCTTCTAAGTAAGTGGAAGCTTGACTGTACGCCTAGGAAACAGTTCCTTTCTAAAGAGAAACAGTCTCATGGATTCAGGAGTTCTTTCACTGAATTGTAGGGTATAGTAGTGACAGTGGTTCCTGCTGCTTTCATTAGTTTATTCCCAGGGCCATGTGTGCTAGCATTAGAAAAAAATGATACTGTATAATTGTCATTGGTTTAATTCACACATTACATGATGTAAGAGAATGTTTGTTCTTGAGGGTATTTTATTTCAGCTAATGGAGTAAGATTTAAATAGTAGTCCTGGCTACAGGAAAGAAAGCTATGCATACACTGTACAATCCAATTAGGCCAAATGATTATGGATAAAGGATTAGATTGCTAAAAAAGGTAATTTGCTTAAACAAAAACCTTACTTTACCTAATTTGCCACATAATGAATTCTTTAGTTGGAAAATAGATTGTATGGGATAGTGCTATGGGGCTTTGAGAAGTAATTAGGTGTAGATGAGGTCATGAGGATGAGGCCCTCATAATAGGATTAGTGCTCTCACAAGAGACATGACAGAGTTTGCCTCCTTTCTTCTCTCTTCCCTGTGAGACTATAGGAAGAAGGCAGAAATGTGAAAACCATGAAGTCTTTGTTTTATCATTGGTGTCTTCGTTTTTCCCAGAGGTGAAGATAGAGTCAAGTTCTCAGGTCTGCATATGTCTTAGCTGGTCTTCAGGCAGGAAAGCTCAGCCCAGTCACAGTTCCAATTGTCCGATTAATTTTCCCTGTAGGATTGCTCCTGACAAGGATTAAACTAGAGCAACAATATGGAGGAATCTTTAGTATGATACTATTAAAGAAAAAAATAATTTTCAAAAATTTTGTGGTATGTGTGAGTTATCAAAATGTGTCTTTTGCACATAATATATTTTAATTCAAGTAGGCAAAATTATGAAAAGCAAGTATGTGTTAAATATAAAATTCCAGTTAATATTTAGCAGAAATATGGGCTAATAGGGAAGCTTTGTAACATGTTCCAGTTCTAGTTTGATTTTTACATCTTGAGCGGCTATGTGTTTATTATATTATTAAAATAGCCACATAAATTTCATACAAATATAAAGAATAGGTACCTGATGTAGCATGAGAATTTGGAAGGGTTCAAGCCATAAATGCAACAAAAGCTCAAATGTATAGGATTATAATAAATTATCTCACATAATATGCTATGTAGTGGGAGTTGCTAATATATACACATTTGAAATTACCATCTACTTAATTAAGTAAATTTTCTGCTCTTTCTTGGATTCAGTATTTTCAAATAATGGCTCTTTATCATCCATGAAAATGAAAATAATGTCAAAATCATAAGGCTGTAGTAAAGATTACATAAATTAATATCAATAAAAATAAATGCTCATAATAATTGTATAGTGTACCTATGCACAGTAAAGCTTAATAGTAATTTTCTCTTTCTACATCTATGATTTCATTTAAGCCTCACAAGAAATCTAGAAGGTAATCTAAGTTTTATTGATAATATTTAGATTGGCTAGGACTCTTTCCCAAAGCTTCTTGGTTTAGAATTTCAACCTAGATCTCTTGGGTTTCATATTGAACTTAAAATTATCTCTTATATTTTCTTCTATTCATTCCTAATGTTAATTTCTGATGATCATCAGTAGACTAAAGATAAGAAGGGTTACCATTACATTCCAAGGTTGTTAATTGTAGATAGTATCTGATAATGATGTTCAACTTGGACTTTATTATCTAAAATGCCAGGGTCACACTGAACAGACTTTACTCACTTCTGCCACTAGATGTAAGAGGAATGAGTTATACTCAGGGAAGTCAAGCTTGGAGGAATAAATTATTTCATTTAAAATCAGTAGGACAATACCTTTACAATTTTGCTTAAATCCCCAGGACTTTTAGTTGTAAGCCATATTATCTGAGAATGTTTTCAAGAATTTGTAATTGGCTGAGACTTTTCTCCATGCCCTGCTGAGTTCTGAGAAATGTGAATCAATAGGCAATTGTTCACAGTAATCAAATTCCACCAAAAATGTTGTAAAATACAACCCAATGTGAAATACCATATCTCAGAGAATGGAACCACTTTCAGATTTAATCTTTTATTACCTATTGAACTGGGAGCACACACAAATTTACACACACTTTCATTCAGAGCACCTGAAGTCAACATTTTCTCAGTCAACAGACTTCATTTTCGACAACCAACAGAAGAAATGTCAAGTACACTGAGTCCCTTGAGCACCCAGATGAGTTCTTACAAACCTCTGTGATTGATTTCTTTAAAAATTAGGTAAGAATTGATCACTGCCATGGCACCAACAAATAGTAATTTATTTCTATAGTGGAGGGGGGGTGGTTAAGATTGAGAATTCCTGGCCCTGCCCCTTGCCAAGCCCATCACTGGTATGACAGATGGGCTGATTCTGGATCAGGCATGCAACTCAGATTGAAATGTGTAAATGTTATTTGGAGTCTCAAAGGTCATCAAAAATCAATTGTTTCTAAATGTGAGTTTACACAGAAGTAGAATTACTTCTAAGGTGCAAATCCATGAGGAGAAAGAATGCATGCATTTTGTCTCCTAAAAATGGATCACAATTCTAGCCAGTTTTCTCATCTTGCACAGAGTGGAGAAACAGGAAAATTTCTCATATTCCCAGAGCTAGTGTGTGTCAGAATCAGATCTTCTGTACTGAAACACAGTGCCTTTTCCTTTGCTTCAAGATGGTTGCATTTCTTGGACTAGAGTCTGTGCTCTGGCTTTTCCTCTTACCTTCTAACAAACACTCCACAGAGAAGAAATTATCAACTAGAAGCTCACATGTGCTAATAAGAATAAAATTTACAGGGCCGGAAATTTAGCTTAGTGATTCCGGTGCCTGCCTCGCAAGCGCAAGGTCCTGAGTTCGATCCCGGTAACCACATACAACGCTGGGTGTGGTGATTCACGCCCACCAGCAATCAACACCACATACCACAATGCCGAGGGTGGTGGCTCACGCCTGTCATCCCAGCACTCGGGAGGCAGAGACAGGAGGATTGCTGAGTACGAGGCTTGCCTGGGCTACATAGTGAGCTCAGGGCCAGCCTGAACTACAAAGTGAGAGCCTGTCTCAAAGAAAAAAAGAATAAGATTTACGTTTTAAAAATTAATTGATTTTATTAGTACATTTTAGGTATACATAATGGTCACAGTCGACATTGAAAATTTGTACCAGTGTAGGACATAACTTAATCCTCATTTTTTCCCATTCTTCTGCCCACCCTATAACCCCCCCACCCCATATATGCATAAGCTTTGTTTCCTCTTTTTTCTATCACATTTTTCTGCATGTTATATACCCTATGCCCCTTTACCATTTGAATATTTTCTGTTTCACGGTATCTGTCATACACTGTAGAACTCATTTATAGCTTCAGTTTCTCATACCTGAGAAGAGTTATGGTATTTCCACAGCTGTGACTTATTTATTTCACTTATGAGTATGTTCTCAAGGTACATCCATTTGAGTATAAATGACTCAAATTTATCACTCTTTATGGCAGAGTAATATTCCATTTTATAAAAGAACCACATCTTCTTTATCCAATCTCCAGTGATGGGTATTTGGGTTGTTTCTAAGATTTAGCTCTCACAAACTGAGCTTCTATGAACATGGGTGCACAAATGTTGCCATGATATGAATCATTTAATTATTTCGTGTATATCCCTAGCAGAAGAATAACGGGGTCAAACTCCAATTGGCAAATTTTATAGTCTATTTCCTGGCTCCGTCCCTCATTTTGTGACCCTTTAGCACGCTTCTGCTTTTTGGGCTCTAGCTCTTAGCTCATGCCTGTGTTCACTTTCTTTTCCCTTAAATTAAACCTTCGACAGGCTCTATTTGCTGCTCGTGAAGTCAGCATATCTTTCCTTTCTTTCTTGGTCAGCTCATAGTATTTCTTCTCCTTTTCTTGCTTCCCAATGAGTTGCCATTACTTCTCCATTTGTTGAAGAAGATTTCAAGACTATGCCGCGGAGATTCTATTCTTTCATAGTGCTTTTGTCTCCAATTTGCCAATCTCATTCCTTGGAAACACACCTTGAGAACATTCCTTCTCCCCGTGAGGGACCCCAAGCTGCCCCATCACCCAGTACTATTTCTAGTGTAGTACATGTGCTGAGTTTATACTGCCTGTGTGTACCTTCATTACACTGTGTGTTCCTTCCCGACAAGGAGAAGGGTCTGTTTCCTCCAGTGTTGTATCTTCCTTCCACACACTGCACACCGTGTAAACTCTGTTCCCTGAATAAACCAGCTCATATCTTTCCCTACAGAGGAGCTAGGGGCAAGATAATAGAGAAGCTATGATGTCCATTCATAATTTTTTCCTTAAGTTCAGTCCTCAGGCAAACACGCTGAACCAAAACAGTCTTGTTTGCCTTTTCTGGACTATGTCTATGTGAGCTTCCCACCTAGATGACATGAATCAGACAGAGGTGCATATGGAGTGAAGTGTCCTGGACCCTGTGTGAGGCCAGGTGCAGTGCGTTGATTTCAAGAGGCTGCAGGGCAGTCATGAGTACCTTCAGGACGTGCTGACCCAGATGACAAGGCGGCAGGCTCAAGGAATCAGCTCTTATAGATTCAGAGAGCCTTAAGGCAATGGTGAGAAACTGATTTGTCCCAAGGAAACAAACTGCAGAGAAGTTATGGAATGGAAGAATTACTTGCCTATATTTATTCTGGAGATCATGAACAGAGAGAGCAAGACTTCTAGTGGATACTTTGCTTATAGTCAAATACAGACTGAAGGCACCCATTTCTCCCTCCTTTCCTCCCTCTTCCTCTCTCTCTTCTCTTTCTCTTCCCTCCCCTCTCTCCTTCCTCCCTTCTTCTGTCTAGAATTTATAGCTTCATGGAGGCTGTGAATGGTTTATACTCTGCTGCATGAAAGGCAGGAAAATCAGAGAAATATACCCTCTTCCCTTGTGCCTTGACCTAACGTGTGGCATAAAATTGCCTACGAAAGGCCCATCCTAAACTGCTCATTAATAACACCCCTCTGGAGATCACCAGAGTCAGCAGTTTCTCAGAATAACTGTATTTCTGAGACATTCAGATTCCAAGAGAGATTTACGGGGTCATTAAGGTAAGGCTCAAATTGCTAAACAATGCAGATTACTCTGCCCTCTGCTTCCCCAACTATCCTGTTAATTTCCCAGCATGTTTCTTGAAAAGACAATACATAGTACAAGGGCTTTGAGCATGGAAATCTGTCATCCAGGATAAGAGCCTGGGTGCCTTTCACCCCAGGGGAACACTTCCACACCCCTGTGGTCCATCAGGGGGATTCTGAGCACCTCAGCCCTAAAATGAGTCTTCTATCACTGAGCAAATATTATTGAACTCCTACTATGTGCCCGATACAATTGCTGCTGCCAGGTTATGGCAGCTGATCAAATTGCTGCCATGTGCAGCTTATATAAATACATACATACATACATACATAAATATGTATATATACACATACATAAATACATACATATATACATATGTATAAATACATACTTACATGTGTGTGTGTGTATGAACAGTAAGCAGTGGGAGAGTAGGAGATTGTCAGCATAAATCCCAACTCATCAAATGGTAAGGAAGTAAAGAAGGGTTAGGGAAGCAGTATGTGCTGGGGTGCTGTTTGCTGTTCAGGTTAATCAGTCAAGGGATATCTTCCCACCAATGTGATATCTAAGCAGAGAACTGAAAACACAGATCAGGACTATGCCGAACGAGAGAAGTGCTGCTGCTGAGGCACCGATGTTCAGGGGTGTCACCTGCGCAGTAAAGGGTTAGAGGCCGGGTGGACAGGCAGTGGACACGCCAGCACGGCAGGGAGGTGAGTGGCCCAGGCCAAGGCAAAGCCTCTGCTTTCCTCTGAATCGGGGGAGTCACTGGAAGGAGCAGGAAGGGAAGCCCTATTTCTTACTTACTGGTA
>PVIC010020690.1:0-29296 GCA_004025085.1 Thryonomys swinderianus
GATTCTTAAAGCAAAATAGAAAACAAGCCAGATAGGGAGGTAAGTGTTTATAATATCAGCACTTGGGAAGCTGAGGCAGGGGGATCATCATGAATTTGAGTCCAGCCTGGACTACAGAGTGAGTTTAAGACCAACCTGAACTACAAAGGAAGCCCCTGCCTCAAAACACCAAAGATCAAAACATAACCAGAAAAACAAAACAAATTTTTGAGCTTTAGCAAACTAAATTTAAGTTGAACCTTTTTTATCTGCTCAATGCACGTCCAACGTGAGCATAAATATTTGCATGTTCTTCTAAAAATAACTACTATTCTTTTTCCATTTCAATAACTGCAACAAGGTGTGTAGACATCTAAGTCCAGTGTTTGGGCAACCACAGATTACCCTGCTTCAAAGTCTTCTAATTTCCCTGAGTACTGGTGACAGTTAGTAGAATTATCATGGAAAAAACTGTCTTTTCAGAGACTTCCCATATTTGTAGAGCTCATGTATAAGGAAACCCAAGAAAACCAAAGTTCAACATGTTTTTAAAGTGGTAGATATGACTGAAGACTAGGTGAAGATTAAAAAATAGAAATCTGAGAAATAAAAATTATAATTATTTAAATAAAATTTTAATTGATGAAGGCAAACTGTTCTGTATATATTCTAAGAAAATCAGTATGTTTAAGAGTGTCCAAGACTAGAGGCAAGGCCCGGGTGGTGCCACATGTGCCTGGCAAGTGCAAGGACCTGAGTTTTCTCCAGTACCACAAAAAAAAAAGAGAGAAAAGGAAAAAGAGTGGATCCAGACTATAGCACAGAGGTTTAAAGAAAAGGTGAATGAATAGATTACAGATAGGCAAATACCAGATCTTTTCTTTGATATGAGCCCCTATAGATGCAAATGAGCTCTAGAAAGTATGACAGTTTTTGTAGAATGGGAAGTTTCCAAAGGAAATTTGGTGTGGGATTGTAATGAGGGGAAGGAACAAATATGATTCTGAAAGAAAATAAAAGAGCATGTATATAGGGGGTGGGGAGGTGTGGGTGGGTAGGGATACGGGTAAAAGTGAGAATTAACTTGTGTCATATATTGGTACAAATTCCCCGATGTTATGTGTGATTTTGAGATGTATATAAATTGTACCAATAAAGAATTTTTTTAAAAAGGTGAATGATTTCAGAGCACCTATGTATGTCTAATAGAAGTCCTCAGAGGGCCGGAGGATTAGCTCAGTGGTTCTGGCGCCTGCCTCACAAGCGCAAGGTCCTGAGTTCGATCCCCAGTAACCACATACGATGCTGGGCATGGAGACTCACGCCCACCAACAATCAATACCACATACCACAGTGTCGGGCATGGTGGCTCATGCCTGTCATCCCAGCACTCAGGAGGCAAAGATAGGAGGATTGCTGAGTTCGAAGCTTGCCTGGGCTACATAGTGAGCTCAGTGCCAGCCTGAACTACAAAGTGAGACCCTGTCTCAAAAAAAAAAAAAGAAGTCCTCACAGAGGGAAAACAGAAAGGTCCTCAGCTTCACTGTGGGGAATTGGAAGCACCCTTCCAGGCTGTAGGACATAGGGCTAGTCTAAGACCTCCACCGCTGCTTTAGCGTCACATACACCCACACTGTGCAGCCCAGAGCAAACTCCCGCAGCTCAGTGACACTGGACTAATCACCCCTGCCAACAGGAGACGCCCCAGTGGAACTCTAGGGTGGTCAAACATCAGCCAGGTACAGCATGGGGCAGAAATTCTAGCTCAGGAGTGCGGCTGTCAGCCCCTGGAGCTCTGAGGAGCTGTTAAGATCTCTCTAGAGCCCTTCTTCCCTCCCCTTCAACGTGTTCCCAATACTCTCCACTTTGCTGGCATTGTTATGTAAAATGAGATCAGAAAGCTGAACTGAAAATCGTTGAGCGTCTCACAGCATAACACAGCAGCTGGGTCCCCAGAGTCTGCTCCTGGGCTGACTGAAAGGAGAGGTACAAGAGAGAGAGAGGGGGTTCGAACACTTGGGCGCTGGAGGCAGATGTGCAATATTCTCACACCCCCTCCCTCTGACCTTCCATCATTTTTCCTGGCTTTGAGTAAAAAAAGAATAATAACTTCATTCTCCACAGAGAGAAAAAGTCAGAGTTGTCAGTTATTTTCAGAAAGAGTTTTTATATTGAATTCCAAACCTGAGAAAATAATATAAATGCATTCACCTATGCCAATAAACTCCACTGCGCTGACAGGCAGCTTTGACTGCATTTTGATGGGAGATGGCTTTTCTGAAATTATTAAATTAAGACGAGTAATTGCAACTTCATACTTCTCAAGCAAAGCCCCTGCTCTGCTAAGGTGTTTTTCATTCTAAAGCGTAGGGAAGTAGGCAAGTCCTCGCCTGCCACCCTCCTCGGGGGCATCTTCAGAGACGAGGATCCTCCCCTTGTAACGGGAGGAGGGAAACCCCGCACAGAGGCAGCTCGCAAAGGTGGAGCACTCACAGTAGGAATTTTTATTTGTCCTTTTCTTCAACAAACGCCTCCCTTCTTAGAACGGGAGGCTCTGTAACAGGGGCTTAGTAACTTCTGTGCCTCTGTAAGGGGAACAGAGACGGAAATAGATTCATCGAGAGAACGTGAGTAACGGGCAAATAAAAATTCGTATCTACACACTGAAACCCATTTCCTGTCAGAATTTACCTCTGACCCTTAATTATCTGCAGCCCATGGAAGCGGGCTGGTGCTTCGGCTCCTGCCCTTTGTCCCTTACCCCCAAACAGGATTAGAAGTCTAATTCATATCCAGTGATTATCTTCACATGCTGGCTTGGCAAGGGAAAAACAGAAGGGAAACTGAGAACCGGCCATGTGATGACTTTTTAATGGATACAGGTGGGAGGGATAGTTAAATTTTTTTCCCTTTTTATGGTAAGATATAATCGAAAGTTGTCTAAAATGTCTAAGTTTAATTGAGAAACACATATAGTGAAAGCTCCACGGCAGGTACCAGACCACAGCCCTTGAGTCTTCACGGCTCTCTCCCCCCCAAGAAGAAACACCATGTTGCTTTTTGTGACAGTAACTTCTTTGGATTTCCTTATAGTTCATGCAATTGAGAAAACATCCCCAAGGAAAAAGAGCTTAGTTTTGCTTGCTTTGGAATTTGGAAAAGCAGTGAGTATTTCAGTGAACCTATCTGCCGTATCTCTGCTCTATCCCAGGGGCGGCACTGAACTACACAGAAAGGTAGTTCACCAATGTTCACCGCTCTGTTATGTTCCACTGTGTGAACCTGCCGCAACTTATAACCATCTGCTCAACTGCTGCTGGCTATTTGCATGGCTTTGGGCTGGGCGGGGGGGGGGGGGGCTTGGAACAGGGCTTCACACTGTAGAATGTGCATCTGGGTACACATGGAAAGGCCCCTGCTTCAGCCTCAGAGAGAAACTCAAGAGTCACGCGACATCTCCGTGTTAACTGTGCCGGCTGCCACCAAAGCACCTTTCTGAGTGCTTCCATCAGGCTCATCCCTTATCTGGATACAACAGTTCAAATCGATGAATGCCTGGGAAGCTGTAAATGGTGTTTATTTGTTCTGATTAAAGACATAGAGCAAGGGCTGGGGATTTAACTCAAGTGCTATCGCGCCAACCTTGCATGCACAAGGGCCCAAGTCTGAACCCCAGTACCGAAAAAAAAAAAAAATAGACATATAGTAAATCATGAAGAGGGGAAATAAAGAAGATGCCTATGCTCTGATATACCAGAAAATGAGTGGACTTTAAATCGCTTATTATTTTTGTGCCCCTGTCCCAGTTGCTTAACCCCTCAACTTTCCTTTATGTAAAACAAGACTGTCTATCTAAAGGCTACTGAAATAAATAGATAAGATACTTTCATAGTGCCTAGCATAGCACCGACACAAAAGACGAATGCTACCCATTTCATCCTCTCTCATTTATGTCCAAAATAAGTTTAAGAAGCAAAGCTCAGGCTTCTCGGAGTTAGAGGGACAAAAGGCTACATACTGAAGATTTTCTTCACATATATATATTTGCTTATTTTGTGGCACCAGAGCCAAGCCATGTTTCCTTAATAACAACAACTAGAGAAACATAAAATCTCTCCTTTAGAAGCTGGAGGATTCTAAATCCAAATGTTAAACCTAGTGCAGCAAATGATATCAGAAATTTCCCATCAAGCATTACAACAAAAAAATCAGAAAGTAGCCCATAACAACTATTTTCAAGCCCAGTTAAAGTGGAAAAGGTAAATATTGCACCAGATTTTTCAGGTCACCATTTCTCATGCATTCATCGTGATTAAGAAGGATCGAGTTCCCACCTCACTCAGAAGCAGGTGTAGGGGCATGTTCCCAGTGTCCCTCCATGTCCTGCATTGACCCAGAGATCAATGGAAAAACCAACAATGGGCTCTTGCAGATGAAAAGCCATTTTGAGCTTACTAACCTCCTCTCATTCTGAGTTACTGTGCCATTTTCCAGCTTCTTCACCGTGGTCGCTAGCACTTTGTTGGCATCATTGGCAAAGTCCAAGTCTCTGACCTCAGAGAGTGGAACAGACACAATGGCAAATGCTTCTTTATCTTCTTTTGTTTGGCAAGTTCCAATCTGAAATGTGTTTTTCCGTTCAGGTTAGTTTTGCTAAGATAACTACGCAATATTCTTCGAGAACCAACAACACATCTCTGCACAAGAAAAACAAGGCAAAAGTAGATCTGCTAAACACAGTCCCTCCCACAAGCATCGTGTCCACTTTGAAAGGCTGCAGAGTGCAGTGATTTCCATGTCCATCCAGGTTCAGCTGTGTAGTCCCCCAGCAGACAAGTGTGGTTAGGGAAGTTAACTGTAGTAATCTCCAAAGCTGATAAAGACAGACAGTAGAGAATGCGTCTGTCACCTGCTAACTCTGTGAATACAGCCCTGGGAGGAAAGTTAAACCATCCCCAGCAATATTTACCTTCAACATAACAGGCCTCTCTTCATCTGTGTCTATGGGGATGCTAGTACTGGTCACCCACGTGTTGGTGCACAAATGCCTTAACCGAACATAGGAGTTTCTAAAAGAAAAAGTATTAAAATTTAGCACATTCATATATTAACCCATTTAAGTTGCATATGTGATATGAAAATGATATATCTTAGATTAATAAGTGATTGAAGATGTATCTGGCTTAAGACAAAACCTGAACTCAGACCATCAGAGTGTACAGTACCTAGGCCAAGGGCTCTCCCCAGACCAACAGACTCAGCCTCACCAGAACTTGTCAGAAATGCACATTCTCAGCTCTGTCCTGGGCCACTGCGTCAGACAGTCTGGCAGTGGGGCCCAGGGTGAGTAGATTCGTGCTCCCCTGGCAATTGTGATGCACAGTAAAGCGAAGACACTAATTAAGAGACAGGTGGGTCAAAACTGCTGCTCGCAGCTGTCCTTCCTGCGGCCTGATCACCTCATGCGACTGTACATACAACTGATCCCCATGATTTGTGGATGCCGCCTCTGTGATTTTTCCTGATTATAAAAATTTCTTTGGAAATCCCAAATCATGGTGTTTTGAGGACATAGTGGGAGAGGCGGGAAATTTGAGTTGCCCAAGGCATATCTGCAAGATGACACCTGCTCTCTTGTTTCAGGTTTTGTACTGTGAGTTAAATACCCTTGTGCAACACATTGACCGCCATGTTTTTCACATTTCTGTGCTTTGTGTTGGTGATTCTGGTGTTCACAACAGCCCCCATTTTAGAAGAAATGTCTGAGGATCCGAAGAACAAGACAGGTGGGATACAACTTAAACTAAATAAGCTTCTTTTGGGCACAAATTACAGTGATATTTACCATGAGTATGAGGTTCACGATAAAAAAAAAAAAAGACTCAATAGGGTGTCTTAAAAACAACACAAAAGAAAGTTACACACTGACTGCAGAATTGTGAGAAGCTCATGGGAATCTAACCTGTACTTCCTTTTAGGAACAATGAATGATTTGGTGTGCACTAAATCCATGACTCATGAGTAATGAAAACTGACTTATGGGAACCATGAGGGAGTTGCCAGGAAGACACCTAGAATCTCACTCAGTTTAAATATTACCATTTTTTACTGAATCTTTTATTACCATTATTTCTTTACCAAATAGGTGCACAACACCCACTAAAAAGTTTTGTATCTCTGAGTTGCTTAGAGTTCAGTTCAAAGATAAAACACTCATATGCCATATAATATAAGGTATAAGACATGAGGACCAGTAAAAGAAAATCAAATAAAATGCCACTGGCCTCAGGGAAAGAACTTCATTCAACATCATGGTTCTGCTCATTCATCCAAGTAGATAAAATAGAAAATGAGCCTCGAGAACCTAAAATGGTGCACATCCAATCCCTGGACACTCTTAAACCCCTTGTTGCATCACTTAGCATCTTCTGTGCTGAATGAAACAGGAGATGGCATTTGTACTCAGTCGCTTCCTGCTACATTTTAAGCACGTGGAAACTGTGACCATCGCTGACCGGCTTTTGCAGCTGCTTCTGCTATCTTGTCTTTCCCTTCTTCAACACAGGTTTAACCTCCCTGCTCCAAAAACGTGGGACGGAAGTTTTCTGGATGTGGATTCTTTTCATTTTTAAATATGTGCATAACAAGATATCTCAGGAGCCAGAGATTTAGCTCAGTGGTTCCAGCGCCTGCCTCGCAAGCACAAGGTCCTGAGTTTGAGCCCAGTAACCACATACAATGCTGGGTGTGGAGACTCACGCCCACCAGCCATCAACACCACATACCATAGTGCTGGACGTGGTGGCTCACGCCTGTCATCCCAGCACTCGGGAGGCAGAGACAGGAGGATTCCTGAGTTCGTGGCGGCTTGCCTGGGCTACATAGTGAGCTCAGGGCCAGCCTGAACTACAAGGCGAGACCCTGTCTCAAAAAAAAGACATCTCAGGAATGAAATCCAAGTCTAGCAGTGAAATTTATTTATGTTTTTGATACAGCTTAACCACAGACCCTGAGGGTCATTTTACATAATACCTTTTAGTGCACCTGTATTTTGACACCGAATGAGGTCAGCTGTGGTATTCTCTACGGTGGTGTCATGTTAGTGCTCCAAAAGTTTCCGTTTGGGGAATTTTCAGATTAGAAAGTCTCAACCTCTGTACACCTACTGAATCAATCCATATTGTGGGGCTCCAAACCAAAGGATTATATTCCAGTATCAGAATTTATAATTTGCAAGGATCTTAAGACAGAATAACTCTTAGGACCTATGCAGCAGAAACCTGCGGCTTTTCAGACCTCGATACACTCCGAATGCTTGCAATACGAGGACACTGTAACACAGAGGCTTAGGGCGCAGACTGGACGTTCCCATGTACTGTGATCAAATTCTGCTCCACGAGCATATGACAGGCCAGTCAGCTTGTCATTATACTGCCCACTCCGTACTGGGGATGAAATCAGGACCTTGTGCTTTTCAGGCAGGGGCAGCGCCGCTGAGCTGCCTTCCCGGCCCTGGCTTCTCATTGTAAACCGCTGGTTCCCCAACTCTGCTTCATGTCACCCACGAAGGTTCTATAATCCCAATGTCCAGACTACTAACCATGCACAACTTAAGCCAAAACGTCTGGGAACAGAAGGCAGGAACTAGTACTTTTTAAAGATTCCCCAGGGTGTCCCCGAAGAGCTAGCCCCAAGACCTGCATATCTACAGCAATGGCTTTACCCAAGGCTTCTAAGAAGTGTACATTCTTAGGCCCCTGTTGTGGAACAAATCGGTCACAAGCTGCATTCTTATCAGAATCTCCACAGTATAACATACAACTTGAGCCTTTATTGGGCTAGAGAAACACCAAAAGTCTGAGAAACACTGGACTCCACAATAAAACTACTTCAGTAAGGCTTTCAAAAAAAAAAAAAAGAAAAGGAAAATGACAGGTCCGTGGCATGAGGTTCGAGCGATTCTAATGCACTGTCAGCTTGAGACACACTGTTCTAACTCCGCCTCGTCTCCAGCCTGTAAGAGCTGCTGCCAGGATTACATAAGATAATATTTATAAAGAATCTGACACAGAGTTTACCATACAGAAGGTGCTCGAGTATTTTACTGCTCTAGTAGCTACAATTGTTAATTAATGTTAGCTTTAATATAATAAAAGACAAATAAATCCATGTTAATACAGACTTCTGTATGACACTGAGCACTTCAACAGTTCAGAATAATATTAGATTAACACCCCCAGACAAAGCTAGGCTCAGAGGCCTTGTCATGGTTCTATGTCGTTCTCATCCAGGGTCTTTTATCATCCCCTAAAGCAAATTGTCTTGACTGGTGTTCAAATAAGGTTTCATTTTTGCTGAAAATCTTAAAATGAGTAAAGTCACAGTGAAAATTAAGATTTCAGGCCTGAGGAGACAAGGTTAGAGACCAACCTGAGTCAGGGGAAACCTTTAGCGAGGTTTAAACTACTTTACCGGAAGAGAAGAGTGACATTCTTTACGCATGGGCGTAGCCATGGGACACCCTAGCAATGGGGCACAAGACACGTTTCTCAACAGTATTAGTACAGCACCTGTTCACACTCCATGAGAGGAACAGGCAAAGCACCGACTACATTTCTATGAAGGTAACTTCAGCTAAGCACAACATTGCTCCACCATGTAGAACCATCCCATGTGGCCTCATGGGCAAGATCCAATGTATGTAGGGAGTGAAGACAGTTTACCTGTAAGAGTTAAACTACAAAAGAATGAAAGGTAATCTCTCACAATGAGTTCTGGTTGCCTTATTAAATAGTGGCTTTCTCACTGGTCTTTGGAAGTGTCACAATTCTTCCATTTTCTTTTCCTGCTCCTTAAAATGCTATTCCCAGATGAAGAAAACTCCATCCCCAATTGGTTTTGGTCTTTTCTCAACTGTCTAACTGAGGCCATTTCTGTAGAATCTTATCTAACAGAATCCCCATCCCCTGTACTTTTTCTTTCAAGTACTTTGACCATATATTCTTCGTTTACCACTTGTTTCCTACATTTGAATGTAAGTATATGACTAGTTTGTTCACAATGATCTTCCTAAAACCAACGGCAATGCCTAGGATATAATTTACGCTCAGTAAATGTTTGTTGGCCAAATAACTAAATAAATGAACAAATGGATAAATAAATGAAGTTGAGGCATCTCACAGAATAAAAAAAAATGAAAAAGTATTACTAAAATGCCTTTAGATTGTTTTTCATTTGAGTAACCAAAGGCCACATAAGTAATAAGATCGAACTATTCTTATGAATTTTTCAGAACTTCTTTGGTCCTGCACATTTTAATTATTTATTTATTTATAAGGAAAGAGAGCATAGCTATTAAATAATTAAAATATTAAAATAAATGGTATTAATCTATTTACAAAAAGGTACAATGTTTTATACACTTTTTCTTCACTTCTATTCCATTGGTATCATAAAAATTATATTAATATCATGACGTTTGTTCTTTACCTACTGATATAATTATTCAAAGAAATATCTTTTAGCCATAATTTTTTTTTTACCTTGGAACTAAGCAATCAGCTCTCTGAAGAGTTGTGGCATCCAGTTCAAACAGAGACGCAATGTCATTTCCATGCGGGACTGAGACCAAAGTGTACATGATCTTCTCTCCTGCTTGGCGTTTTTTCTTTGAAGTTGGAAGGTCTCCATCTCTCTGCTGCGGATGCACAAAGTTATTTAATTTTATCAGTTTTCTAGCTCAGCTCTCCAGTTAACGAGGATATGAGGTTCAATTTTATGTATTAGTTTTTCACTGAGTTATGGAAGTGTCTAGTCACATTACCCAGAAAAAGAAGGTCAGACCTAACAGGACTTGAGAAAATCATTATCAACAGTGATAAGTCACGTACTTCCAGGTGGGGTGATTTGATGTGGGTACATTATTAAGGCACAGATGGTCACAATAGCTATACTCTCTTTCCTCATTTCCTTATTTCCAGAACGGTAATTTCGACTATTCACAATTAAATGAAAACAGGGAAGACACAGTGAGTTGAACCTTCCAGGATGCACAAAATTAAAGATATACTAATGGCCAACAAGTACATGAAAAGGTGCCTGCAATCTCCCATCGGGGACACACATATCAAACCCACAAGGAAAATCACTTCCCATCAAAATGGCCATCAGAGGGGCTCAGTGCTGGGGAAGGTGTGGAGAAAAGGGACTCCCAGTGCACTGCGGAGGGGAATGGATAGTGGTGCGACCACCACAGAAAACAGTGTGGAGATTCTTGGAGAAGTCACAGAGCTGCACATGACTTGGTAATTCCTCCTCGGGTTATGGAACCAAAGGAGGCAAAGTTACCACCTCAGAAAGGTACCTGGGGGCCGGAAGGTTAGCTCAGTGGTTCCAGCGCCTGCCTCACAAGCGAAGGTCCTGAGTTCGATCCCCGGAAACCACATACAATGCTGGGCGTGGAGACTCACGCCCACCAGCCATCAATACCACATACCACAGTGCCGGGAGTGGTGGCTCACGCCTGTCATCCCAGCACTCCAGAGGCAGAGGCAGGAGGATTGCTGACTTCAAGGCTTGCCTGGGCTCCATAGTGAGCTCAGAGCCAGCCTGCACTACAAAGCGAGACTCTGTTTTTAAAAAAAAAGGTACCTGGGCCCCAGGTTCACAGCAGCACTGTGCACAAAGGCTACCTCATGGAAACAACCTACATGTTCAAGGGACAAGTGGGTAAATTCAAACATGATATGCACATACACATACCCAATTTATAATGGCTTGACTTACAATTTCCCACTTGATGACAGTACGAAAGCCATACATATTTCTTAGAAATTGCCCTTGGAATTCTGAAGTTTGAGCTCTGCCTGGGCGGGAAACATGCAGTGTGATACTTTCAGACAACACTGCGCAATGGCAGGGAACCCCAGCCTACGGTCATAAAAGTCAATAACCCATAATTAATAGACTGAGCTGCTCAGATAGGATGTTTGGTAGGTTAGGAGGATTAAACTCAACCACAAATGCTGACACTTTCAAGTTACAATGAGTTAATTAGGATGTAACACCTCTATGATAGAATATTATTTAGCCTTTAAAAAGAGGAAGATTCTGACATTTGTGACAACATAAGTGAAATAGGAGACATTGTGCTAAGTAAAACAAGCCAAACACAGGAGGGAAAAAAAACTGCATGATCTTAATTATATGAGCAATCAAAAAACAAACAAACAAACAAACAAAAACTTCAAATACATTGAGAGAGAAGCAAGAATAAAATGCTGATTACCAGAGGTGAGGGAATGGGAAACTAAAGTCTAAAGGCGTAAAGTTTCAGTTGTGTGAGATTAAGAACTACAGCATGAGGGCTATAGCTCTGGTATACTGAAAATTGACTAAGAGAACAGACTGTAGGTACTTTTACCACACATTTATGAGCAAAAGGATGTGTTAATTTGGTTGACTGCAGTAAGTATTTAACTCATGTGGCATATCTTAAATATACATGATGTTTTTAAACCCTAAGAAGAAAAGTGGATAGTTGAGAACTAAGGAAGGAAGGAAGGAAGGAAGGAGGGAGGGAGGAAAGGAGGGAGGGAGGGAGGGAGGGAGGGAAGGAAGGAAGGAAGGAAGGAAGGAAGGAAGGAAGGAAGGAAGGAAGGAAGGAAGGAAGGAAGGAAGGAAGGAAGGAAGGAAGGAAGGAAGGAAGGAAAGATCACTGATCTACATCATGTAGCTCAACAAGAAAATCCAAGAATTGTACTAAGAAATGGATAGCCGAGAACCAGTACCCTCTGGAGGTCTGAAATCTCAGAGACAAAGAAACTACACAGCCAGCTGACAGCAATCCACTGCAGCAGGAAGCCTGAATGAGTTCCACCATCTTTTACAGAACCCATCCCTAACTAGGAGTTCCTTCTCAAAGTTAAAAGTTAGACATCTGCTATTGAAGAGGACTGTGATAAAGAAGAACGCAAAGACAGAAGAGGAAAAGGAGAAGTTTTAGGAAAAGAAAGTAATAATTCTAAAAGAGACTAATGGAAATGTGTTCTAAGTTATATCCTTAGTAACACGAAAATGACATCAGTTGCAAAGAAATACATTTGAGGAAATTTTTTTTGGATTTTGCAATGCTACTACTGTCAAAAGAAATAACTACCCATATCATGAGTGCTGTTAATCCTCATGAAAGAAAATTGCCGCAGGACATAGAAATACAAACATTATGGACAAGACCAGTCAGATACAGAAATACTCCAAGGATTTTTTAATATGTAAACAATGCATTTGGCATGTCTTAGTCTGTTTTCTTTTGCTATAACAACATCAGAGATTTCTACAAACACAACTTATAAGATGTAGGTTTATTTAGCTCACAGGTATGGAGGCTGGACTTTCAAGAACATGGTGTGGAAGCCCCTGAGGATCTCTCCTTTGTCCTACATCGTAACATGGCGGAGGGCTTAACATGCCTCGACTGACCAAGCAGCTCAGACAGCCCTGGCTTTTTTCTTTTTAATAAACTGAGTTCATTGGTGTTTTTTAGAAATACATTATGATCATACTCATCGTTGAGAATTTGTACCTGTGCATGATATATCTTGAAAAAGTAAGAGCCCTGGCTTTTGAAACAAGGCCACTCCGGCGCTAGCCCACAAATCCATTAATCCTCTCATGGGAGAAGGTTTTCATGCCCATTTCACTTTCCAAAGATCCCAAATTTCAACACAGCTGCATTGGAGTACAAGTTTCCATGTATGAAATTTGGGGCATACATACATTCAAGCCATAGCAGGGCACAAGTAGCTTAGATAGAATATTGGAAAGACACAATTAAAATGTGAGCTTAGCTCAGGAAAATGAAATCATTTCAATGACACTGAGACAAGTCGAAAGAAAGGCTTTATTACCAGCACGTCACTTAAATACACGGTGAATGAGCAAAGGCCTCAGCACTAGCACTGACAAGTGTACACGCAGTGATGTCTACCTGCTGTTCTAGTTTAGATCGAAACCGTTCCCCAGAAGTCTCATGTATTGAGATGAAGGGCTTTGCGATATGACTAGTCCCCAGGGGGGCTGCAGTCATCAGTGAATTCACACACTGATGAGTCAGCTCATAGCTGGATGTGCTGTTTCAGGAGCAGGGACTGCTTGAGGGAGGCGGTTCACTGGAAGCATGACCAGGAAGAGTGATGCATCCTGTTCCAAGCCCACTTCTCCTTCTCTTCCTTCTACTCCTCCCCTCCTCTTCCTCCTCTTGCCTTCCCCCTCCTCCTTGTCCCCTCCCCCTCTCTGCTTCTGGTCACTGTGAAGGTAAATGACTTGTGCTTCCCTTTCATGAGGTGACTGCCCTAGAGTCAGCCAAGCATGGAGCAAAACCTCTGGAACCATGAGCTGGAAGAAATATTTTCACTTTTAAACTGTACATGTCAGGTATTCTGTCCTAGCAGCAGAAAAGTGGACTAACATTATATTAGTGTTCTTGGAAGGAAACTACACTATATCCCCAAAAGGAAAAATGGCATCTAATCTCCTGACTGAGCCTACTCTACCTGAATTGTCAGTATAACTTACCTTTTGATGTAGATCATCATTTAAGGAAAATGCATTAACTGTCCTAACTATTTAGCTCTACTTAGCAACTGGAAGTTGGCATTAGGGTTTATTGGTGCGTTCCTTAGGAGAAGTGAGTCACCCTCTGTTGCTCCCCTTTCAGAAAGCTGCTGAAATGAACTTTCTGCTCTTATAAGAAGAGATCACACGGAAGTTTCTAGAGAAGCCTTCCTGCCAGAAATGTCTTCCTGGGGCGGCCCAACCAGAGTACTCAGGAGCTTCTCTTATTTTATCACTCTTACCCTGCAACAAGGAAAATCTTTTCTAAATATAGGAAAAACTCACTGATGAGAGTTAATTAAAACAGGCCATTCTGAATTACTCACACTACTTAAGGTCTGGATTTTTTAAATTATATAGCATAAGTGGGATGTAGTAGTCTACTATAAATAACTCACGTGGGTTCTTAGAAAACCCATTTAATGAAGAGAAAGTTCTGTTTCTGAATAGCATAGCAATTGTTTATGTGGGGATCTTTGCTCCTAATACGTTGGCTGGTTTTAAAAGGTGCTGTTGCCCTAAGCCTTCTGGTTTTAATCTCTCAAAGACTGTCTGCTTCAGAAACTACTTCATATACAGGCTGGCAGTATAGACTTCAAGCCAGGCTCCCTAGAATTTTTAACTAATGAACTCTGAACAGTAAGTTATAAGTATACAACATTTAATCTATGAATCTAGCTTCAATACAGAAGAAAATCAATATTGTATCTTTCTACCAGAAAGACAGCTCTGTTCAGGATTGTGTGCTGGGGCTTCTGTTTATAAACTCACATTGATTTTTAAGTAAGAAAACAAACAAGAAACACCAGTTCCTGACACAGAATTAAGAAGACCCATGGTCTTCCTCTCGCATCTCAAAAATACATTAAGGTCTAACAGAGCTTGAACAGGTGGCTCCGAACACCCTCAGTGTGGGGCTTCTGGGGCCTCGGTCTGCGAACTGAAGGCAGGCAGATAGGCAGCCTCCGGTTACCCAAGACAGTGTGTGGCTGTGAGCGCCGCAGGGCACTGTTCCCCACTGACTCACTTGTGAGTCACTGAATTTTCAGCAGCCGCTGCGGCTTTGCAATTCCGGTGTGGGAGCCTCAGAAGTCCGGTAAGAAACGTCGCCTGTGCCCTGGGAGCTGCGTGGGGCCCGGCTGCGGGCTTTATGTAACCACACACAATGCTGCCTTTCAAAGCTGCAGGCGCGTTTTGCTCTTCATTCCCAAACTGATTCGTAAAAGGATGTGGTTTTCTCTTTTCCTCCGCACCTTACCACTGGTGGAGCTAGAGTCAGACTCCAGGGAACCTGCCGCGGTTCTCAGAATGCAGAACGCCTCTCACCTGCAAATTTTACACAATACCACCTGCACGTACCCGTTTAGCCAAGTTTCCTGGCTCAGAGAATGATTCTGTTTTGTACGTAAAGACGCATTAGATACGCGACTCCGAACAAGGGGAGATTTTTGCCTGGGTGGGGTGAGGGACTGAGGGAGGGAGATCTGGTAATTTCTAGATACATTTTAGTGGCCGCATTTTAGTGGGGGGGGGGGGCTCCTGGTACCTAAACACTGAAGGTCATGGTCACAGATCTACAAAATGTCCTACAATCAAAGGTTAAGAAAGAAACCCCAACACAAACCCAAGACTGGCCTCTGAAACAGTCAGATCCATTCCACGTTAATATGGCAATGGTAATATGGATGGTCTTATAATCTATTCCCCAAAAAACATTTTTTTAAAGAATCCCCCTTCACGGAGCCATTTGAAAAGATGCAGCCTTTCCAGAAGAAAATAATGACTGTCAGGTTCCCAGCTGGGCTTGACAAGGTTCCAGTGTTTACCAGGTCCCCGTGGATGCTGTACATTTGTAAGATCGGCAATAACAGACTCCTCTGTCAAATAAATACAGCAATTTGGGTCTTAATGGGAGCTCTCACACACGCTGCCTTATTTCTGCGGTACCAGGCATTAACCTCTGAAACTTTAAAAATGGAAGGCAACGTTTTAATAAAGGTTTTTAAATTATGGGAATAATATTAACTGGGAATTAAATAGACAACAGAGGGATAATTAGGAGAGAAACAAATTAGCATAGTCTTAGTAAATTCAGCATTACTCGAACCCAGACTGGAGGGGATACAGCATTCTGTTTTAAGAATTGATTTCGTATTTTGCAGGCCGGAGATAAACTCAACTGGCTCCTTTGTTTCCTTAGATAGAAACATAATAATTGCTATGTGGTAAATGGTCTATAAAAGGAGAAGCCATATTGTTAACAATATAGTGCCATATTCTCAGTTTTGTTCACTCTTGGGCTAGGGATTGTGGAGAGGAAAAAGAACTGAGGCAGACGTCTCCAGCTGGATGTCTGAGACACAGATGAGATCCAGGCATCCGCTTTTACAGCAGACGCAGCCCCACCTGTCCTGTGATGCCGGCAATCAACAGACAAGCATTCTTTTTTTTTTTTTTTTTTTTTTACTTTTTGAGACAGGGTCTCGCTTTGTAGTTCAGGCTGGCCCTGAGCTCACTATGGTGCCCAGGAAAGCCGCCGCAAACTCAGCAATCCTCTTGTCTCTGCCTCCCGAGTGCTGGGATGACAGGCGTGAGCCACCACGTCCAGCATTCAGACAAGCATTCTTTGTGCCTTTAGAGGAGAAACAAGACATGGTGTTTGAAATAAGGAAAGAAAAAGCCACTGTCAAGCCCCAACTCTGAGTTTGATTAGCACCAGCAGTGATTTTGTCACTGATTTATTATTTATATTTTCCCTGCGCTGCTCGTAACCCTTTGTACTCTACACCCTCACACTTGGCTCTGCCCAGAAGCATCAAGAGCATCACCCCACAGTGGGCAGCAGAAAGATCACGTCAGACAGGGCCCCTCGGACTGTGACAAATCATGACGAAACAGCCTTCTCCCCCAGCTGACTGAGTGACAGCAGCTCCTTTAGTCTGCTCTCCGACAGACAGAATTTACTGACCACAGAACTCTTTCTTCTTCCTAACAGCATTCCTCTCCAGGCCAAATCACAATCCTTAAAATTTCCTCAGTCCACCTTACTTATCAGAAGCCCACACCCTCTGATTAGTTCACAATCCTCAACATTCCCCATGGTGCGTGCGTGTGTGCGTGCATGCGTGTGTGTGTGTGTGTGTGTACACACACACATCTCACTATAATGAGGAACAAATCTACCTTGCTCAACTACAGGCAGGTGCGTCCCTGGTGGTCTATGGCTAGAAGCCAGTGATGAGCTCGTAGTAAGAACCAAAGAAACCATGCTGCACCCTGAGTTTTTTAAACCTGGCAACTGGTAGCAATTTCCTGAATCGTAGGAAAGTCAGAATCCAACTTTGCTAGGACAGCCACTGGGAAACCACCCAGCATGATAAAACTGAAAGAGAAATACAAGATCTAATAGACCAAGTACGTCTACCACTGGATTCAAGAACACTGTGACACAAATGAAGCTTTCATGAGGCCAATAGCCTGAAACTCTGGCCCCATCCCTACCCAATCCTGGTAATCATATGGAAAGAGGAGCAAACAGGATTGGGACCTGGGGGGAAGTTCTGATTTGGTTCCCCGTGGCAAAACAAACATAAGGCTACATACGAACACAAACATAGTAGTCATTTCAATTAAACATTCAACTCTTTTTCCAAAAGTAGGATTTTATGGGAGGTTATTGTTATGTTTTTTTTTTACTTTTCTTTTTTGATTGACAAGATCATCGTACATGTTTGGGGATAGAATGTGATGTTTTGACTCACATGTGTACTATACACTGATCAAATCAAAGCACTCAGTGTATACACCTTAAATTCTTGTCTTTCCTTTATAGTAAAAACATTCAAAATACTTCCTTCTGGTTATAGTGTTAACTAGTTTTATGCCACATGCCTTAGCATACCAGAACTTGTCTCTCCTATTACTTTATACCTCTGACACACCTGTCCCCTTCCCACCTCCCTTCCACTCTCCCCAGCCTCTGGTAACCTCTATTCTGCTCCCAGTTTCTACCGGATCACCTTTTTTTTAGATTCTACATAGGAATAAGATCATGCAATACTTGTTTTTCTATGCCTGGCTTATTCTGCTTGTCACATAATGTCTTGCAGGTCCATCGATGCTATCATAAATGGAAGGATTTTATCCTTTTATGGCTGCATAGCATGCCATTGTATATATGCACTACATTTTATTTATCCACTCAATTTTTTTTTCAAATTAGGCTGATTTATTATCCTTTATTACTGTGAGTAGTGCTGTAATAAACACGGGAGTCCTGATGTTTTCTCGGCACATTGATTTTGTTTCCTTTGGCTCTCTATTCAGTACTGTGATTTCTGGATCATATTGTAGTTCTATGTTTAATTTTTTAGTAACTTCCAAACTGTTCTCATAATGCCTATACATTTCTATTCTAACTGCAAATATGTCCTGGAAAGATAGAATTTTGGATGATGTACTAGTAACATCTGCATATTTCAAAAACAATTGTTTAATTCTCAAGACAACCAACTGAGTCTATCATACTTCAAAATACCTAGTTAATTGTTTTAAAATTCAGCTCATCATCCAGGGGTTTTTGGTCTGGCCATATCAACTCTCTTCAGATGCTCCATTTTTGATTGAATAAAAGAATGTTGCTATGAAGTCATCCTCATTACGAATGATGGTGGAATGAGCAGAGTGAATAGTAAAAATATTTCCAGGGAAAATGGCTTTCACATAAAATCGAGATAGCTTTCTACCACCCCACTTTAAAAGACCAGTCATACAGCTGCCTGATGTTTCCATTTAATTCCCAAGGAAGTGTCCTGTTGTCCTAGGCTAATGTCATGTCATAATTCCATGTGTGCTTCTATCCACTGTGCACCTCTGACAACTGAAGCGAGACCCATCACAGCTCCCGGAGGCCAGAGGCCTTCACCACCCTGCTGCAGGTCCCCTTTAAGTTGCTAGAAAACCCCTAAATATCCATGGCTAAACATTTCAGAATCTAAGTCATATTATCATTTTCTCTTTTTCCTTGATCCACACCATCCACTCAAAGATCCTCTCTGAGTGTCCTTAGTCTTGAAATAGGTCACTGAAGTTTCAGCTTATTCATATAAGATGTAATAAACAATGTTTAGGAAAACAATTCTACTCACATTTTTCCCTTCCGTTTGTGCATCTTGATAATCAGGATTAAGCTGAAAAGCAAAAGCAAAACAAAATTAGTTTAGAAATGCTACTAAGAACACATGAATGGGATAAGTGATCTTTAATTTAGTTCAGTATGCTTAACTAAATCTAAACCTAAAAAGCTAAAAATAAAATTCGTAAGTTAACCATTTAAAATATACCGCCAGTCCCCAGTTGCAGGGACAGAAGCTAAAATACAAACTTTATGGCTGTGTTTTATAGCAGAACTGCTGACGTCTTGGGTACATGAGAAATAAGTCTCCCTTGCTCTGAGGAAACGCTTTAGAGAGTCCACCATTTGGCATGACACTAAAACTGCCTTTATCCAATAACGTGGCAGACCAGTTAAAAAAGTAAAAATAGGTCAAGGGAAAGTTTCAACAGTGATTCCAAACAGTGCTCAAGTCTGTATTGGTGGAATAGAGGTGAGCACAGCTGCCTTCTGAAATCGTGCTCTCTTTGTACACACGCTACCCCACAAGGAAAACAGAGAGGAAGAGGAGTTGCACATCAGACATGTCCAGATACATGAAGAATGCTGAAACCAACCAATAACAATGCACGGCTTTGCCTCAGCTGCCAGAGATGAGAGGCCATGTTCAATGTTCTGATACACTTAGTGTAACCCAAGTACTTCCAGCCAGTCAGATACCATAACTCTTAGTTCCTGCTTTCAAAATGGGATCTTAGTTTCCTGAAATAACTAGCTAACAATCTGTCAGAGGGTGAAGAAATTATTTGTCTTGAAATAACTGTCCAAATGAATTTAATCATTTTCATGAACATCAGTTTGTGTGTACAAGATCCAATCCTAAGTCATTAACGTTATCACCTCAAAAGAAAAGTCCAATGTCATTGGAGTGGGTGCATATGGGAACTATTTCCTATAGTACAATACAAAATAAACTTTCAAGAATAATTTGGCATACTCAAGAAATATTAGTAAATGTGGTCAAGGAAAAGCACAACATCAATCTGTGTTCAATTGCCAAAAAGGGTAATATACAAATAAAATATAAAATGAGAATATAAAGAATCATGCTATAGAACTTGAGGAGGATTTCTATAAAAGTGAAAGTATAAAGACAACAGCAACGTCCACATGGGCAGCAATAAAGGCACAGCTGATGCCACAGAAAATGAGTGGCTCAGGAGAAGAGAGACAGCAGCATCCCTCCATGGGACGTCCCTCCGCGTGGGGGACAAGTACACAGAAATGAAAATCAGGAAAAAGAAAGCAGTCTCAGGGGGCCAGAGAAGGGCCTGTCGGGAGGAGGTGAGATAAAAACACAAGCAGTACTCAGAGGCCCTGGAAGGCAGAGCTCTTTCCGTGGAAGGAGGAACTGTGCACACAGAACTCACTCTACCTCAGGTCAAGAACCAGCTAAGAAGCCGGACACAACCATGGAACAGCAATAAATTGAAAAAAAAAAAAAAGGAAAAAGAATAGGGGTGTAACTCAGAGGCACATTTAGGCTCAGATCGAAATGCATATTATATTACAGGAGAATTGGCTCTATTCAAACAATGGAGCACTCAGAACTAGACATGCTGAGCCGCTCAGCAAAAGTGGACATGTACACGTGGCACCCTCCCGCAATGCATGTAATCTTATGGACAGCAGACACGTGGTGATCAACATAAAAAGTGCCCTAGAATAAAAATAATAGCTGTTTAATAAAAACACAAAGACAAACCTCAGAAGCAATGAAGTGGAAGATGCCAGGCACAAGAAACAATGTTCTGTAGGAGACCACTTATAAGAAATACAAAAACAGGCCTCAACTACAGTGGACAAATTAGACAGGGAGTGAAGCAGAAGAAAAGGCAGGACCGGAAGCGGAACCCAGTCGAGTCTCCTGGCAGCTGCCTTTCCAGTGTTCCAGACTGAAGTGTGAAGAGGGAAGGGAAAGCAGCCACTTATCAGTGCTGCCCAGCAGAGGTGCAGCTCAGGCTCCTCGTCCTCTCTCTCCAGGGACTCAGGCTCCTGACCTCCTTGCAGAGGGAGGATCATGGGATTATTCAAAACCAGGATTAATCTCACCTTCAAAAAGCAAAGGAGAGGGCTGGAGATTTAGCTCAGTGGTTCTGGCGCCTGCCTAGCAAGCACAAGGTCCCTGGTTCGACCTGGTAACCACATACAACAATACCGGGCACCACCAATCAGTACCACACACCACAGTGCCGGGCGTGGTGGCTCACACCTATAATCCCAGCACTCGGGAGGCAGAAGCAGGAGGACTGCTAAGCTCCAGGCTTGCCTGGGCTACACAGTGAGCTCAGGACCAGCCTGAACTACAAAGCTAGATCTGATCTGGGAAAAAAAAAAACAAAAACAAAAACAAAACAAAAAACCCACAAAGGTGAAAAGTAGAGGGCCAGAGAGTGAGTTAATTTACCTCCTTTCTCCTGATTAATCAGCTCCAGAAAACATATTTTTACCTCAAAGTACTGAAAAATTTCAACATAAAGCCCAAAGAGATTATTCCCCTGTTTCAACCAAGTACTTTGGTAGTTTTTTTTAACTTTTGTTTTCAGACTGAGAAATTCTACCTTTTGTCTCAAATTTTTTAAAAATCCATACTAAAATTTTAATCAAAATTTATCTAAAAGATACGCAACATGTTTAACCAAAGATATAAGATAGGGTCAAAATCTCCATTTAATATATAATAGTGGGCTTCCAACATTATAAAGTAAATTCATACTGGAAACTATAACCTATCTATACCAAAAATTTCCCAGGCAATAGTAATTAACATACCCAAGTCAAACACAAAAGGGCTTATGCCCTTGAAGGATAGATCAGAGTCCACCCCACAAAAAACATTACTTTCTTAAAATTAGTCTTTACATAAGTCACCGGCTTAGGGCCACCCGGGGCAGGCTGGCCTGACCCAGGAGCTGGTTCCAGAGACTCTAGCAGGAAATACCAGGAACGCTGGGAAAGGTCACCCAAGCCCCATAGAACTCATCCGTAAAATGAGAGAAAAAAAATGTATGCCTGAATTCCAAACCCAGGTCACTCAGCTTCACCCTTTCATGTCTTTGGCAGCAATAATGAAGATGGTATTAATAGGCTGCTGTGTGCCTCATCTGTATCACCCAGTCTCCAACATTTTCTTAAATAGTTAACAGAGTGATTACTTCAGTAAAATGGAAAGAGTAATGATAACCATAATGAGGAAGAAGAGAAAGGAAAGGAAGCAGAAAAGCCACCCTCCACTAAAACTATGGCGCTATAAATTCTCCAACATTAACAATTAAAGATTTAGTAAGTATAGACTTTATACTCATGCTTTCCTCCTCTAATAAGACTAAGGCTAAAAAAGAAAAAATAATTTTTAAAAGAGGGAAAAGATAAGGTCATAAAGAGGTTCTTGAACCTTTTAAGACTTTAAAAGAAATATTTCCTTATGTTAAAAAATAAATTATACATCTGCCATTGAGAGAATAAGCTGCTTAATCATTTATTCAATAAATATTAATAGACCGTCTCTAACAGGCAAAGCATTGTGGCATATGGTATTTCAGCAAAGACAAGGAGAATCTGTTCCCTGACCACAAGACCTTATGATCCAGATGGGAAAAGAAGACATAAACAGCTAGCGATCATACAAAATAGGATGTGACCAGATATATAAGGCAGGAATGAATAATTTATACATAATATAGGTCAGAGGAAGGAGGGATCCAGGGTGGGCAAATTTATTCAAGAATTATTCATGGAGAATAGCACTGGAGATAAGCCTGGAAGGATGGTTAGAATTTTAACCAGCAGAAAGGAAAAGAGGGAGTGATAGAAGACAGGCAGTGAGTTCTGAGGAGAGGACGCAGAGAGGGCAGGATCGGTGTGGAAAAGACCCATACATGTCACTGATGGAATGTGTTTTATGTATAAAGCACAGCCCTGGGATCCATGATCTAAGGCAGCCAGAAAACTGGCCCCCACTCAGGGGGCCTTTCTAGATATGTCCAACCTGAAACCTAAAACCCACCTTGTTTTACTTTATCTGCCCCCACATTTTTTTTTTTTTGTGCTACCAGGGATCGAACTCAGACCTTTGTGTATCCAAGGTTGGCACGGTACCACTTGAGCTAAATCCCCAGCCCCCCACACTTTTTGTTTTTTAGTAAGAAATGCCATCTTGAGACACATAAAAATATGTACTATACTTAATATATAAAAGTAACACAACTTTATCTTTTAGATTTTTATTATAACATTGGAAAGAAGGCGCAAGGGGAAAATGCATGTTGGATATGACTGCCAAGCAGTATCAATGGGATCAAAATAGACTATGAAATTTTAAATGTTTAAATTTAAAATACAATACAAGATGCACTGCCATTAATCCCCATTAAAATTTTCCCCTTTGGTTCAAACTCAGTTGTCCTATCCTTCTTGCCACTTTCCGAAGCAGGTCTGGAAGTCTTCCTTCACGAGTGTCTTTACGAGGTGTGATCAAAAATATGGTGATGCTGGGCGCGAGATTTAGCTCAGTGGTTCCAGTGCCGGCCTCGCAAGTGCAAGGTCCTGAGTTCGATCCCGGTAACCACGTACATGATGGGTGTGGAGACTCACGCCCACCAGCAATCAGTACCACATACCACACTGCCGGGCGTGGTGGCTCACACCTGTAATGCCAGCACTTGGGAGGCGGAGACAGGAGGATTGCTGAGTTAGAGGCTTGCCCAGACTACATAGTGAGCTCAGGGCCAGCCTGGCTGCAAAGTGAGACTCTGTCTCAAAAAATAAAAATAAAAAAAAATTTAAAATGAGGTGGAGGATTTTGAGAGGGATTCGCGGTCATGTGACTTTCACTGTCATAAACACTGTTAAATTTAAACATTCACTGTATTTTCAGTCACTCTATCTATGGGTGGACTAAGAAAAGCACCCAGTTTAAACCAGTAGGACTGGATGGGTGAACTGCAGACTGCTCTAAAAGGAAATATCATGGGCCTTGGGAAAGGTCACCCAAGTGCCATAGAACTCCATGTCCTCATCCATAAGACGAGAGGAAGAAAAAAAAATACCTAAAACTAAATGTCAAGACTTGAATTATGAAAAAAAAATCATTTTGGGGGAAAACAGAATCTCAGAAATATTATGTCCATACAGCAAAGGGTCAAGATCACATTCATGTACCAAAGCTATAGGAAAGGATGACAAAGAATGCATTTAGAGGCCTACTATTATTTTAAGAGTCTTCAACTAAATGGCCAAAGAGAATAGAAAGAAACTGCACAGTGCAGAGTGATGGAGAGAAAGTAACATCATAAACATTTCGGCAGTAGCACAATCAAATGAAAGATGCCTACCCCTTCCGACGGCATAGTGAGTCCATCATATGTGGTCCTTTTCCTTTTTTAGTGAAATTTATTCTTAACTGATATATAAAAAACACTATTGTACACATATACATTATGTAATGTTTAAGTCAGTTAAATATATCTTTTCAAACACATCATTTCTTTAGGGTAAAACCTTTCAAAATCCTTTCTTCCAGCTTCTGGCAATCTACGGTAGAATGTTGTGCCCAGAGTGACTACTGATAACAATGTTACTTGTAGTTACTTTGCTGTGTAGTAGCAATCACCACCTCTCACTGCTACTCCTGTTACAGTTCCCATCCACCAGCCTTCCCCCCTCTGCCTTCCCAGTCTCCCAGTCTCTGGAACCACCGTTCAACTAAGAGATCAATTTTATTTAGATTCATCTATGAGTAAGTGCATGCAGGAGTGTAAAGATGGTGCTTTCTACATAGAAATACATTTCAAATAATTTGATCTATAGGAAGCATTTAAAATCACAAAGTCATCACATGTGTATATTTTTTAAATAATCGGATATGTGTGTTTCTCTTTCCAGTGACTAGCTAGCATTTCAGAGCCAATGTATTACTCGGATTGATAAGTCTAAAAAATAGAGAAAGGGAAAAAATAATCTTAAAAATTAGAGAAAGGGGGCCGGAGATTTAGCTCAGTGATTCCAGCGCCTGCCTTGCAAGTGCAAGGTCCTGAGTTCGATCCCCAGCAACCACATACAATGCTGAGTGTGGTGACTCACGCCCACCAGCCATCAATACCACATACCACAGTGCCGGACATGGTGGCTCACGCCTGTAATCTCAGCACTCGGGAGGCAGAGGCAGGAGGATTGCTGAGTTTGAGGCTTGCCTGGGCTACATAGTGAGCTAAGGGCCAGCCTGAACTACAAAGCGAGACCACGTCTCAAAAAAAAAAAAGTTAGAGAAAGGAAAAAAAACTTAAATAATCTTAAATACTACACAATTTATCTTTTTGATACAGAATATTTATACAGATGTGTGTAGTAGGGTCCAGTACATATTAATCTCTTGTGTGTCTGTAAACATACATAATAAAGCAGGCCCTTTCCCTATGCTATAATTGATGCATTTGATAAAACTAAACACAAAAGTATCTAAAACTAAAGCTCTAATATTCATAAGTCTACATTATTGCACAGATTCTTGAAGACTAAGTTTTGAACTAATTAATTAAATCCAAAGCTATTGAATAGTTAGGAAATAAGTGTTTACTGCCATCTGGTGGAAGCTTTGCCTATCTACAAACAAATAAACTAGCTAATTTTAAAAGGGCAATATAAAGTGAACAAATAAGAAACCCATGTAAGCATTTCTTTTCTAAATGGGGAGTTTTAAAAATATTTAAACAGATTTATAGAGAGTAACTGCGACATTACTCAGAAGCAAACATTTTTACAATTCTGAAATGCTTAATAAATTCTATACATATTACAAGACCATATATTATTATACAATAGGGCTTGCTTAATTTGAAGGTATAAACAAGAGGAAACAATTTCAAGTTATCTGAAAGGACTTCCATTTCTTCTCTAGAAACACATGCGGTTTATTTTAAATTGACACATAATTGTATGCATTTGTGAGACACCCTGTAATATTCTGATAACGTATATAATATGCAGTGATCAGATTAACTGGAAATTTTTCAAAAATTTATGAAAGGAACTTAGAAAAATGAATGTTAAAACAATCTAATAATTAAAGTAGTTAGTCTTTTCAGCTGCTTTCCTAAATAAGCACTCCGTATATCTAGCCCAATTGTTTCTAAGAACCTTATCCAGTATGTCTACTTGATGTCATGGTAGTGACTACCTTGTGTGTTAGGCCTGACATGTGAACCGTGGAAGATTTGTATCATCTTCATGATGTAATACTGGATGATCCTTTCCAATAAACTGATTAAGTAACTCAACTGTCCCTAAATACTCAGTTCCTGTAAGTCATCCAACAAATCAGTTCTTGACAGCGATGATGGTAAGATACTACTTTCCATTTTCTCTCCCTCTCTACAAAGTAAAAGGCTGTAACATGTATTAAAACCCCTTCATGTACACAGTGCTCTAAATACCCAGTCCTCATTAATTCCAGGACAATCCCATATAACGTATATCATCACTTTTTTAACACAAGGAACTGGGGTCCATAGAGAGTAAATATTTGCTCAAAGTCAGACAGACTGCAAATCTATTTTTCCACTATTCTAGGCTCTCTTTGCCTGACTGGCCAATATAAATATCCAAAAACTCCAAGGCGATTCGAGAATTGCATAATCCAATTTACCAGGAATGCTGAAAGCACAGTAAGTAATGTTCTAAATTATAAATATGTCTACTATGAGTGGAAAAACCATGAGAACAGAGTAAGACCCACCACTTCCTACTCCTGCTCCTCCACTGGCCGCTTCCTTTCAATGCACAAAGTACCATCTTCGCTGTACATTTTAAATGTATTCTGTCTTTAAATATAATCCATTAGAACTCCTAGCTTCCCTCTCACTACTGCTATGCGCCTCTCCTCTTGCAGAAACTCATTCTGCGCTCACTTCGGCTTTCAGCCCCTCCTCTTTTCTCCACCCCAGCGTTCTTCTTCTACTAGAAATGATTTCAATAAAGTCCCAAATCATTGCTTTCCTGCCAAGGACAGGAAACAGATTTTGCCCCTGGCCTTTTGAAACTCTTCCTCCCTTGCTTGGCATTGCTTCCCTTTGGCCCGTCTTCCAGCTGCTTTCCTGGTTTCTTGGACTTGTTTTCCTTTTGTCCTCCTCTGAAAGATGAGGTCCCTTGTGGTTCCATCTTCAAACATCTCACCACTTCCTCGTACTCCCTGATGATCTCCCTTGTGCTGAAAAGACCCAAATCAACTCCGCCAGCCTTGGCCAACCCCTGGATTTCTAGGAGTTCCGAGCCCACGGCCATCAGCCCTCCACACCTGGATGTTTAATAAGCACCTCCAATGAAGCATGATCATGATGGAACAGATAGTTTCCCTGCACCATTTTCCACTTCTTCCCATTGTCTCCAAATTGGCCTGACATCTTTCTGCTCCTTAAACTGTACCTTCAGTTTTGTACCATGACTCCCGTCTTGTTTCCTTGCCGTCCTTGGCTTTGCCAATTGATTTTTAGATTTTACCTCACTTCAATCGTATGAATTTTAATTGAATACTCAACCTATGGCTGATGGCTACCTCAATAGTGCCCATCTGAAACGGTACTCTTCAGACACAAACTTCCTCAACAGATTCTCCTTCATACACTAAGCCTCGAGCCCAATTTCCAGGATCGTCACTCACCTGCCACCTGCACCTGACAGCTCAGACACATCCATGTATCAGCCCTGGGGAGCGGGCTTTCCGCTGCCGCACGCTCCTTGTCACGCGCAAGCAGTCCTCACCAGCTGCACACCCTTCCCTTCTCCCCGTCTGCCTCGCTTCCCACACAGAGCCCTCCGAAGGGCTCCTGGGCATCGTGCGCACTTCCCTGGCACCTCCCAGCAAAGAGGCTGCACTCGAGGGCCTCCCGCCGCCCACACTGCTGTCATGCACTCACTGGAGCCCCTGAGACACACAATGGACTTTTCCTAATGACGCCCCTGGTCTTTAACAATGGTTTCAGATAGTTCTCCGCTCTCATTCTCAAAGAAGTTATCACAAACCGCCTCACGCTTCATTTTTATTACCAATTACAGCAAATCCAAAATTTCCCATCAAAATCTGACAGCAAAGAACACTGTCACTCAAGAAACCCTTATTAAAATAACAGTCAGCCCTTCCTCGAGCCAGGTTTCCATGTTTATACAGTCCACAAATCATCTAGACTTTCTGCATCCCTGTTTTTGCGTCGTTGGCAACTTCCATAGGGCTTGTTCTTTTTTTTATTTTTTTCCTCTGCCAATCTGTGTCTATTACTTTCTTTGAGGATTATGGGAAAAGTTGATCTGATGCAAGGACTTTCTTGGACACGGACCTGGCTCTTCCTGCGCACATAACTAAGCGGCCCCCACACTCTCCCCAGCGGCCTACGGTTGTTTATCACATGGTCCCTTCTGAACTACACGGTCAGTTCTGCAAAGGCAAAGGAGTCCTTCTCTCGCTTGCTGTTTCAGCCCCATTCTTTGCTCCGCCATGTATTTGTCAGACCCTAGAAACACATCTGTCCAGGGTTCTATAGACCCTGAACAGTGATGTTCGGAGTTTTGAGGAGATATAAAAAGAATCGCTCTCATCTCTTGTGGTTTCAACATCCGAATAACTTATTTTTTTAGATAATATCTAGATATTAAAGAAAAACTAAAAATATAAGCAAAGAGAAAAGATTTCCCCCCGTGTCAGAAAAGGACGAGGGGGGAATAAGTAAATAATGCCAGGATGCTCCAACTCCCAATGTTGGGACCTCCTAGTGTTAACGCAGTAACAGCGATATGGTTTCAAACGAAAGATGCGGGTCTTTGTAAAACACAGACCAACAGAAGGATAATCTTGGTTTCTCCGTGGATATCAGAGGTTGGTAATTTAGGACCAATTTTTTTTACCAAGTGATGGCGACTACAGTCGCCGTGATTGGCCACGCCAGCCAGACAGCCACACCAGGAAGACAGACATCCGGGAGACGGACGAGCCAGAGCCATGTCTGACACTAACTAGCACAGGAGACATAAAATCCCAACCTACCAACTGTCGGTACCTGCTGCTCTGATTTCTATTTTGATACCACACAAACTCACCCATTCTATTATATAGCTTAAAATGTTCACGTATATATTGAATGCTTAACTCTCCTTCTTTTCCCCACCATAAAAAAGATGTCATCTAAAGAATTAATACGCCAGACTAAGCCCTTCCACAAATATACCAGACTCCTTAGTGGACAAAATAGCAACTGGCATTTAATGCTGTGTTTTCTAGAGACAGAATGGAAATAGTTTTTTGTCTGTTTTGGTATCAAAGATCCAACCCAGGACCTCTCTCTTGCTATGCAGACGCTGTGCCACTGAGCTACTTCCCCAACCAGTTTTTACAGTTCTTTTTAATGAATTTTTTTAAATGAATAGTTTCCTATTTTTAATTTTTTTTTTTTTTTTTTGCTTTTTGGAGACAGGGTCTCGCTTTGTAGTTCAGGCTGGCCCTGAGCTCACTATGGTGCCCAGGCAAGCCGCCGCGAACTCAGTAAT
>PVIC010020691.1:0-13754 GCA_004025085.1 Thryonomys swinderianus
AAAAAAAAAAAAAAAAAAAAAAAAAAAACTAGATCTCCTTTGCATATTTAACATACTATGCAAAGGATGCTTATTGGATAGATTTATGACAATCTTTGAAAAGAGCTTTTGCAATTCTCAGTCTGCTACAAAAGGTTTCTAGTCATCTTGAGCTATATTTTAGTTACTTTCCTGTTGCTGGAAACCAAGTACCCAACACTGACATGTTAAAAGAAGGAAAAGCTTGTTTTAACTCACAGTCTGTAGAGGTTTCGGTCCATAACTGGCTGGCTCCAAGTACAGTGGCCTGGCAGGCAAGAAAGTGAGAAACTTCCTCCTTCCCTTTTTACTTCCTCCAGCTACAGGTCTAGTGGTTGGCTCCATCCACACCTGGGCCAGGGCAACCGTCTTCAGTAAACCCATCCTGCACACCCAGAACTGTGCTAAACCAGTCCATGCACCAATCCAGTATCACACACCCCTGACCAAGCGTCAGGCGCCCACGGTCCAGCCACTCCCCAAAGGCCCCCTTTGATTGCATGAGGCTTTGGGAGCACCTAGATAGAAGCCATAGCAAGTTGTGTAATAATGATCTGAATTGAAAACAAAAGTATGGAAACTGAAATTAATTTTCATTCTTTAGAAACCTGGGTACAGAACATGAATCTGTAATCCCTAACATCTCCACTGGAAGGAGGAGATCGGACACCTGTGCAAGAGGCAGCAGCAGCCTTCCTAAAGCCAGCACACAACAACCTATTTAACTTCATCCTGTATGTGGAAATAAACTGATTTCACACATTGCAATCAAGAGTACTAAATACATCTTTCAATCAAAATACTATCACCAAGAACATTTTAAGGCAAAGTATAATTAAGGTGTCACTCATTGAAATTCCTCTTCTGAACTGTAGCTTGCCAAATTACATTCTTTATTGCTCCCCTTCGAGTTAAGCACAAAACCCTCTTAGCTTTTGCTATGGAGAATATTCGTATATGGACAGATGCTTTTACAACATTCCAACATCAAGTCTGGAAGCCATAGATACACTCATGGCAAAGCACTCAGAGAAAGTGGGTGACAGTCTAGAACCTTTTGCATCTGAGCTTGTTCCAGCAGCAGGTATATAAACCATCACTCCACGAGTGTATCTTCATGGGTGCTTTATGTCAAGAGGTTTAAGTTGGAGAATGACTTAAGTGTGGTTGAGAATATAAATAAAAAGCAGAAATGGACTAGCTATCTGAACGTGGTCTTTGATTGGATTCTTTCATTCAAAAGACATTTATTTTCCACTGTCAGGACAGTATTAAAGAAAATGGCTTACATTCAAAATGAACTCTACTTTAGTTAACTGCATGTGTAATGCCAACATTTCCACACAATTTCATCTCAACAGAGGCCAGTGTAGTAGAATGTAATAAGTACCATACCATGCTAAACAAACAGGGGACAGTGAGGACAGGTGACAGACCTCAGTGGAAACAGGAGGAGATGGCTGGGTTTAACCCTGGGAACAGTACTTGACAAAGCCACAGTGGGTGAGTGAGGTTCACCAGGACAGTGACAGAGGTACAGGATGGCTACGCTGTGGAGGGCTCACAGTCCATCTGACTGGCCTGTAAGTATGAACAGAACAAAGGTCAGACAAGTCACCAGCAGACAGAACGAGGACTGGGGCCTGGAAGTCTTAACGGTGTACAGAGGAGTTTGGATTTGATCCTGTAAGCCTAGTTCTTCAACTTCATTATACACCAAAGTCAGCTACTACTGTGCCTGCCTGAAGTACATATTCCTGGTCCCACTGTCACTCATGTCCAGAACAGGGCTTTGGTGACCAAGTTCTAAGCACACTCCATAAATTCTCAGGCAGCAGAACCTGGGCAGGTTATGAATGTTTTGATGGAACATTACTGTAGGCCACAAAGAACCAAAACATATTTTACGAAGTCACAGTTGGAAAAGCCCAAAGCCTTTAAGGAGATCAGTCTGGAGGTGGCAAGGAAGGCGGGGTGCTAAGACCAAAGCCCTGTATGCAGAATCAGGTGAGGGGAGGAACGGGACGGCACCGACCCGGTAACATACAAAGCCCACTTTCACCAAATCACATCTTCACCGTCAGAAACGGAAAGATTTCCTAGAACTCAGACGAGAACAACTTTCAGGATCAGATAAGCTCATTCATTCTTCCCGCGGCCTGTGGAGCACTCACAGCTTCATTCATGTCTGTGCTAATGCTACAACTTGCTCTTCAGTCTCCTTATGTCTGTGAACTTCGAAATTCTACTTTGCCTGTGGACAGATGACCACTTCCTGGGTGATCAATGCACCATGTGTCTGCAAGTCAGCATATCACCAGAGTGACCCCAAGAACAGGTCTTGATTAGGGTTCTCTAGAGGATAAAACAGACACGACACATATACGCTCACACGCTGGTACTTGCCTACTGTGGAACTCACTAATTCACTCAAGTACTCTGACATGAACACTGTCCCAGGACTCATTCATCTGGTCTCTGACACACAAGCTGCCACCTGCGGGTGTCCATTGCCTCCTGACCCTGTCCAGCCAGAATGACTTGTCTGGTTCTTGCTGAAGCTCCTAGGACCACTGCACAACATCATGCCCGATTGCTCAGTCAAGCTGAGGAGCAGAGGGCAGCGTACACAGGGTCCTTGGTGCGCTGGCCCAGGCCGCTGCTCAGTCCGAGGAGCTGGAGACAGAGAACGAGAGGGATTGGGGTGCATCCCAGTCCTAGAGAAGAGTCCCTGCAAGCTGCCAGTGCACGTCTCTGTTGGAAGGCTGGGAAACGGAGGCGGATGTCCACAGGGACAGGGAAGCCAAAGCAGCAGCGGCCTTGCGCCCCGCCCCTCCAGCAGAATGGAGCTCTTCAAGCAGCACTCATCACAGAGAATTTGCACCTGTACATGGTGTATCTTGCTTTTTTCCCCACTCCCTTCCCCACCCTTCAACCCCTATTGCCTTATTAACAAAGCAGATCAGCAGTAATTCCTTCTCCAAAGTTTCAACAGTTTCAGCATTTTTAAAGTTCCAACTCCAAGCATCTTCTGAAATTCTAGAGAAAATTCTTAGCTGTGAACCTCTGTAAAAATTTTTTAAAAAGAAAAAAAACAAGTTACATAACCCAACATGCAATGGTACAGGGTAAATATTTCCATTCCAAAAGAGAAGAATGAGGGATAAAAAAGAAATCGGAGCAACACCAGAGCCTAGCCGGGCAAACATTGGCTCACAAACCAGCTTTCGGTGCTCAGATGGCTGAGGACAATGAAGCGAATCCAGAAAACTTAGGAGGCCCTTCTTGAGCAAAGCTTACACTTTTGCCCCCCACCAGCTTGCAATGGTGGTGTCTTCCCGATTTCCAAGATGCCCTCAGGTCATCTTTCTTCTATCCTATTCCTGCATTAAGTACTTGATTTGCTTTTAATGGTATTAATCTCTTTTCAGAGTCCACACATTTTGGCCCCAAGTTTACATGCAATTCCTTCTGAGCCAAAAATTTAAAGCTTTCCAGTTTTTCTGCTGGTTTTTAACCTCTGATTCTCAGAATTAAATCTAGTTGACAGAAGCCAGTAGTCATCTTCTCATAACTTGAATGTTGGGCTCTTTTCAAAACTCCTGTGGCAGAGTTATTACTTGACTGCCCTTAATCTCACTGGTCTGCAGTTTCAGGGTACAGGGAAGAGTTTTCTGCCACAGTCTCTATTCACACACAATCTCTATTCCACCTGCTAAGTCTTTGTTCCCAATTGGAAACTTTGGATTACTCTGGCCTTTTGAGCTCTAACCAAATGGACTGGCAGGCTATGCCTACTGTATCCTAACAGTTCTTTACTTCTCCAAACCTTTCTGAACTCCTCCCACAGTCCAGTGCCACAGGCTTCTAAACCATATAAGGTACAATCCTATCCTTGACCCCATTTTTCTGGCACCAATTTTCTGTATTTACTTACTTTCTGAGACACAATACCTGAAATACACAATGTAAAGAAAGGTTTCATGTAGCTTACTGTTTCAGGAGACTCATTGTCAGCTGGTTCCAAAGCAAAATCTCATGGTGGAACAAAAATGCTTAGTGCAGTGACTGGGAAAGCTGAGCAGGAAGACATAAGACAATCTGTAGAGTTAAAATATGTCAGCAAAAAAACAGGAACAGGGCTGGAGATTTAGCTCAGTGGTTCCAGTGTCTGCCTTGCAAGTGCAAGGTCCTGGTTCAATACCTGGTAACCACATGCAACAATACCAAAATCAGACAAGTATCCAACAAAAAAGAATAATGGAAGACAATCTCTTTCATAAATATAAATGCAAAAATTCTCAACAAGATATTGGCAAACCAAGTACAACAAAAGGTCATACATCATAATCAAGCAGGACTCATCCTAGGAATGCAGGGATGGTTCAACATAGGCAAATCAATGAATGCAATACATCACATAAACAGAATCAGGGACAAAAATCATAGAACCACGTCAACATTCAGAAAAACCTGCTGACAAACTCCAACATCCATTCATAAAAACTCTTGAAGAAACCAGGTACAGAAAGACCTTATCTCAATCTGATTAAAGTCATTACGACAAGTTTACTGCCAACATTATACTGAACAGGAGAAAACTGAAAACTGTCCCTTTAAAATCAGGAACAAAACAAGGCATGCACTATCTCCACTCATATTTAATATAGTACTTCAAACACCAGGCAAAAAGGCAAGAGAAAGAAAGAAAAAATGGTATGTATGGACAGAAAGAAGCCAAATTATTATCTGGGGATGACTTGATACTTTACATAGAAGATTCAAAAAAGTTTAATGAAGACACCTAAAATTAATAGCCAAATTCATAAGTGGTTATTAAAGGACACAAAAATTACATACCTGTATATTAATAATAAACTCAGAAAGAAATTAAGAAAACAATACTATTGACAGTAGCACCAGGAAAAATTAAATCCTTAGGAATTTTCCTAACCAAGGAAGTAAAAGACTTCTGCAATGGAAACTACTATAACCAGAACAGGACATCAGAAAATGCAAAGACAACCCAAATGGAAACTACTATAATCAGAACAGGACGTCAGAAAATGCAAAGACAGGGCCAGAGGGTTAGCTCAGTGGTTCCGGCGCCTGCTTCTCAAGCGCAAGGACCTGAGTTCGATCCCTAGTAACCACATACTATGCTGGGCGTGGAAACTCATGCCCACCAACAATCAATACCGCATACCACAGTGCTGGGTGTGGTGGCTCACGCCTATAATCCTAGCACTTGGGAGGCAGAGACAGGAGGATTGCTGAGTTCGAAGCTTGCCTGGGTTACATAGTGAGCTCAGTGCCAGCCTGAACTACAAAGCAAGACCCTGTCTCAAAAAAAAGAAAAGAAAATGCAAAGACATCCCAAGTAAAACCAATACAATCAAAATGGTCACAATACCAAAACTGATATACAGATTTAACACAATCTCAACCGAAACAGCAATAGCATTCCTCACAGAACTAGACAGAACAATCCTGAAATGTACATGAAACAAGAAGACAGGCATTTTTGTTACCCAAAACTGCCACAGCAATCCCAGATAATAAGAGTAAAGAAGGTCCATCACAATCCCACTATTTGAAGCTGTATCACAAAGCTATAGTGAAAAAACCAGCATGTTCCTGGTATAAAAATAGACATGGGGATCAAAGCAACGGGACAGGGGATGTAGAAACCACTCCAGACATGTGCGGCTATTTATCTTGGACAAAGAGGCCAAAAACAAACTGGAAGGCAGATAGCCTCTTTAATAAATGGTTCTGGAAAAAAACTATTCACAGAAGAGAATTGAATAGAGACCCATATATCTCACCATGTAGTAAACTAAAAATGGAACAAAGTTCTAAATGGTAAAAGAGAAACACTTAATTTGCTGGAAATTAAAACAGGTAAAATTCTTCAAGACACAGGCAATGGCAAGGACTTCTAAACAGAAGCCCAGCGGCACCAGAAATAGTAATAAGAATCAGCAAATGAAAACACACTAAATTAAAAAGCTTCTGCAAAGGGGCTAGGGATTTAGCTCAGTGGTACCGCATCTACTCTGGAAGCACAAGGGCCCAAGTTCGATCCCCAGTACCACCAAAAAAAAAAAGAATTAAAAAGCTTCTGCAAAGAAAAGATCAAATAGCAAAGAGAGAACCTACAGACAGGGAAAAATTTTCACCAGTTATTCCACAGAGGGCTAATATCTAGAATACATAAAGAATTCCCAAAGATGCAATTGAAAAATGGGCAAATGAAGAAACATCTCTGAAGTATAAATGGCCAATACATGAAAAAAACATTCCATCTTGCTGGCCACTAGAAAAATGCAACTTAAAACATGACAAGAGATTCTATCTTACTCCAGAAAGAATGGCTACCATCAAAAAATCAGGGCTGGGCGTGGTGGCTCACGCCTGTCATCCCAGCACTCGGGAGGCAGAGGCAGGAGGATGGCTGAGTTCGAGGCTTGCCTGGGCTACATAGTGAGCTCAGAGCCAGCCTGAACTACAAAGCGAGAACCTGTCTCAAAAAAAAAAAAAAATCAGATAACTCAGGGCACGGATTTAGTTCAGTGGTGCCCCACCTGCCTCATGAGCACAAGCTCCTGGAGAGGGGAGGGAGAGGGTGGGTAGGAGAGGAGAGAAGGGAGGGGAGAGAGGTGAATAAATAACAAATGTGGACAAGGGTACAGGGGAAAAAACCCGAACCTTTCTACAGTGCTGGTGGGAATGTAAACTAGTACACTCACTATGGAAATGATGGAGAGCCCCCTAAGAAGAAAAACTGGAAAGTCCATTTGATCTAGCATGTCTCTTTCTGGTATCTTCCCAGGAACATTAAAGATGTCATATTCAAGGGATACACGCATACCCCTTTACAACAGCACGGTTCAAAACACTGAATCTTAGAAGCAGCCTATGTCACGGACAAAGAAACCATGGTATTTATACAAACAAAGTACTGCTCTGCCATAAAGGATATACTTAAAGCCATTTGAGAACATGTTAAGTGAGATCCATCAGAAACAAAAGCTTAAATATTGTTTGACTTCTCTTATATGAGAAACTCATAAAGTAAATAAAGAGTAAAATAAAAAACAGGAAAAAAAACCCCTAGGAACTATGTTATATTCAGAAATGCAAAGCTTGGTAACAACGAACAACAAACTGCTACACATACAAAAATGTCCAAATCCAAAAGAATGCTTCTTAGTGGCAGATACTGTTCTGCTATTTGATGCAGGAGGTGGTCACACAGACATAATCGTGTCCATGTTACAACTAACATGATCTTCCCACTTATCTAAATACATGTTTTGAGGAAGAGAGTCTAAGAATCTCCTTTAAAACAACAAAAGTAATCTTTATAAATGATGTTAGAAGCAGATCACACAACATAATTTACTCAAAGCATGTGAAGTAGCTAAATTTAGTTACACTTTGCTTCAGCTGAAAATGATATGTTAAAGGAGTATTTGTCTCCTGTGAATGTCACGTATTTGCTATATTAACACATCTTTACGATGAAAAAGTCACCATGTTCACAATTCCTGTCTCATTGTGGGAGGCTTAAATCACAGATGATACACACATGACTACCACCATGGGGGCTTTTTATTAATTTTACCAATAAAATGACTGATAAAAGTGATTATATATGTTTGAGCCTCCAGTGGTATAAGCTGCCTAGTGACTCAAGCCAGTAGGAACATGCTAAGGACTCCACATGAAGACCATCTAGCTTTAAAAACTTTGAACACAAGACTATAATATTTCCTTCTCAACAACTCTCTACCTTCCTCTCATGTGATCACTAACTCTCATTTTTTGTTTTATAATTCTGTTGTTTGCACAGGGAAAATATAAACCTGTATGAGTTCAGCTCTGTGACATGAAAATTGAGACAGTATTTATGGATGTAACCTGTGCTCTAGTCACAGGACAGAGAGATACAAGTTCTCTTCTTTCCTGACCTCACCTCTGGGGGAACACGAGGACCCCAGAAAGCTGATGAGCACGAGAAAGACGTCCAGGGCCAACGCAGGGCTAAGCATTTAGGGCTCAGAGCCTTGCCTTGAGCACACAGCCTCCTTTCCTGTTTCTGGGGTCTCAATTCTCTCTGGTTTCTTCCTTGGGTCTCCCTGCGTTGCCCAAGCTGATCTCAAACTCCTGAGCTTCCGAGCAGCAGGGGTGTCAGGAGTGTGTGCTGTAGCCAGCTTCCTGTTTCTTAATTAACAGACTAAATTTCACTCATACATGTAACTTTAAAGATAAACTTAAGAGAGTGAGGTGGACAGATGGCCTTGCGTCCCAGGAATGAAGAAGCAAGACAAGATGCAGGCATTGTAAAGCTGGTTTTGTTTTTTAATGGCAGGTCAAATATCCTGAAACATACATGTATTTTGATAGTCTTCTAATCCCAGTTGAGTTCCAATATTAAAGTAACACACATGAGCTGAGAGAATTCAATATTGTTCCAAGGCACTTACTGAATCTCCGTGACTAGATGAGGACAAGAACAATTAGGATGAATGATTAGACGGTATATAATATAAAAATAACTTTTTGCTTACCATTTACAAAATGTATTATTATTACAATCTTTGATCTCTGATAACCTGCACTGCTGGCTGCATGAATCCAGCAATTTTAAAATTCAGAAACTATTTTCTAAAACTTCAGGGCAAATAATTTACAAATAAGATACACAAAGATTTAGATCATGCAGAAATTTCTTACATCTTCTGTTAATATTACTTTATGACTGCAACTTTATCAAATTATATACCTACTTGCCCTGTACATATATAAAATAATGCATACATGATAAAACAGCAAAAGAGTAGTCCTTAAACTCAATTTTATCGTAAAAGTATTACTGTATTAACAGGTCTACAAGCAGCGTGTAACAGGGTTAAGAGACATTAAGGCAATAATACTTGAAATTACAAAATAAACCATATGTAATACTTCTTCCTAAGTGTAGTATAAGGCAGGTAGATGGTCCCAGAAGGAAAAAAAAAAAAAAAAAGAAAGAGTAAGGAAACAATCTACACTGTTGTTAGTTCCACACTTTAAAGGTGGAATCCTATGAATCTTGCATTCACTGGCACTTGGATCTTCCAGTATGATGGATTGAGCTCCCTGAATCATGTCCAATCTGAAGGTGGGTCTCTTGGTCCTTTGGGTTTTCCACAGCGGTTACCAAAACCTATGGTAAAAACACCACAGTAACGGGTCAATGTCCAAAAATGCTTTTATACTACCAGAAGCACACCCAGAACCCTCATTCTGTCAAACAAGCAAATTTGGGGAAAAGAATTTGGAGTCTGAACCAAACAAAACTATCAACAACTATAAATTTATAGTGAATAATTAAAAATAATTGCTTCTTTTAAAATAATACGGTGGCTAGGTGCAGTGGTGTTAACCTGTGCTCCCAGCTACCTCAGAGGGTCTTTTGAATCTAGGAGTTCAAGGCCAGGCTGGGCAACATAGAGAGGCCCCGTCTGAAAAAAAAAAACCCTACACTGGGGAATTTAGCTCAGTGCTTCTGGAGTCTGCCTGGCAAGTGCAAGACCCCGAGTTTAATCACCAGTACCACATACCACAATGCTGGGCATGGTGGCTCACACCTATAATCCCAGCACTTGGGAGGCAGAGGCAGGAGGATTGTTGTAAATTCGAAGCCAGCCTGGGCTACATAGTGAGTTCAGAGCCAGCCTGAACTACAGAGCAAGACTGTCTCAAAAAGAAAAAAAAAAAAAAAAACTTAAAAATTTAACTATCACAAAATAATAAAAACTTGTATTTTTACTTTGCAATATAAATGAACTGCTTATAAAATGCCCTTATATTTTTGTTTTTAATCTCAGTGAGGAACAAAATAATTCATTTTATTACATGATTCATCCCAAGTAACTTTAATCATACATATTTACATATTTTCCCGGCAAGTATTTCAGAATTTTTTTTTTCTTGGAGACAGGGTCTCGCTTTGTAGTTCAGGCTGGCCCTGAGTTCACTATGTAGCCAAGGCAAGCTGCAAACTCAGCCATCCTCCCGTCTCTGCCTCCCGAGTGCTGGGATGACACATGCCCGGCACTGTGGTATGTGGTATTGATGGCTGGTGGGCGTGAGTCACCACGCCCAGCATTGTATGTGGTTACCGGGATCAAACTTAGGACCTTGCACTTGTGAGGCAGGCGCCGGAACCACTGAGCTAACCCTACATACAGCCCAGTATTTCAGAATTTTAATAAATCATTCTAAAATGACTGATAATTCCACTTTAATGAAATTGAGGAAGAATAAATGACTTTTAAACATCAATGGCAGCATTAACTACTTAGGATTGAAAATCATATATTTAACAAATTACCAATATCTGTAGCTTCTGTTGGACTTCCTGTTATCTGACCTTTCTTCTCACTTACAGTGAGCAGAGATTCTGTACAAGAATCTGGAAGACCAGCTGCTGGATGATCTAAATGCAGACGAAACAGAGTCCTTAAATAATCACCATCCTCTATAGCATCAGACATGAACAATGATTGTTTTATTGGGGCAATGATTATAAATTGAAAATTTTAGCTGGGTGTGGTGATATACACATGTAATCCCAGTACCCTGGGAGGCTGAGGCAGGAGATTTCCAAATTTGAGCCCAGCCAAGGCAACTTAAAAGACTGAAGGAGGTCCTACCTCAAAAATAGAAATAGCTAGGAATGCAAAGGCCCCAGATTTAATCCCCAGTAACACACACACATAGCAAATTTTGCTTCATGGTCATGATCATTTTAGAAGACTTGATAAATAGAAATACAAGAGCAGTAAGCACAGGAAATTGTGTGAGGTTCTCCAGAGGCACCTACAAATCTGCGGTGAGCACTTCTGCATGAGGCTCATATTTCATACATCTGGATCTTGGCACAGCACTCCTTTGAAGTAGCTGTATCGTGGGCTTTCTAAGTTCTCAGGCGGTAACCGCAGCTGAAATGCTCTTATAAGGAAATCAACTATCAATGGCAAGCAAGTCTGTGGTTAATTAAAAGGACTTTTGCTCCCCAAAACAATGATTCTTTTTGAGTCTTATGATTTTTAAATTATACTTGGCTTATGTATTTAATCAGCAATGCATAAGACTGGTAACAAAAAACACAAACGACTATGACTCGTTCACTCTTTTACAACCTTCATTGCATCCTCTCTGCCTCTGTGAGGAACCCTTCTGGAAGGCCAGAACATCTAGTCACTCTCGGGGTGCTCAGTCTACAGGGGACTATAAGATGTAAAAGCCAATTGTTCTGATCAAGGTCATGCAAAAACCAGACAGTAACAGCAACAGCACAGCCAAGAACAATGTTGAACCTATTCAGCTGTAGACTGAGAAAGAGGAACAGTCAATGTCAATTAACTATTGGAGGAGTGTGGTAAGTCTTTTTAACAAATTATGTACAGATGGAGAGGAGAGGCATGCAGATGAAAACTAGTGGAAGTGAGGTGTTTAGGCCATTTTAAGGAGGAAAGATGATTTTTTTTAAAACAATCTTTTTTGTGTTTTGGAACCAGGAATCACCTGTGATGCTCGTGCCCAAGTGGGCTGCCTGTACCACCGCAGCTCTACCAGGATCACCAGCATCGAGCAGACCAGGTAAGCAGCAGGCAGTGCCGAGGGTACGACTGCAGAGCACAAGCCGCAGTCTATGAAGTTTAACGCTACTCCCGGTGGTGCTCAGTAACCCTGGGGGATCCAGGAAGATGCATGGGAGTCAGGAGGAGTAACATGGAGCACAACTGGAGTGTGACCAGTGACAGATAAATTAAAAACATTCAGACTTAAATGGATGCATTTTGCGGACATACTCATTAGTGAAATAAATAGGATGCAGATGGATTTACAGGTTATTGTAGAAACAGAAAGTGTAAATGAGGTCCAGAACATATACTAGGTATTGTGAAGCAGAAGAAAATGTTCAAAGGGAAAAAGGAAGCGCAGGGGGCGTGGGGTGGGGTGGTTTACAGGGAAAGCAAAGAAAAAACTGGATGGTAAAAAATAAACCAGAGGGCCGGAGGGTTAGCTCAGTGGTTCCAGCGCCTGCCTTGCAAGTGCAAGGCCCTGAGTTCAATCCCCGGTAACCACATACAATGCTGGGCGTGGAGACTCATGCCCACCAGCAATCAATACCACATACCACAGTGCCAGGTGTGGTGGCTCACGCCTGTAATCCCAGCACTCAGGAGGCAGAGGCAGGAGGATTGCTGAGTTCGAGGCTTGCCTGGACTACTAGCGAGCTCAGAGCCAGCCTGAACTACAAAGCGAGACCCTGTCTCAAAAAATACAATAAAATAAAAAAAAATAAACCAGAAACCAAGCCTATGTATATAGAAAGGAGTTGAAGAGAGGGCAAGGAAATGGGAAGAAATGAAAATCAAGATACAACTTGTTCAGGTACAAATTCTCAATGATGCATGTGATCGTAATGTGTACCCCTACAATGTAATAATAAACTCAACAAAGGGGAAAAAATTAAAAAAAAAAAAGAGTGATAGATACAGTAGTTAAGTTTCACAGAGAAAAAAGAAAAACCAGAAGCTAAGAGACTTTAAGAATATTTAAAAAGCAATCAAAGACTCCAGCAGCAACACTAGGAACAGCAGTAGTACCAATTAACTCACTATCCTGGGACAGACACCATGTTTGATCATGTTTAGTCTCATTAAAGTTTCGTAGTAGCAATGCTCTAAGTTGGGAGCTATTTTTATCTCTGTTTCACAGACAAGAGAACTCCCCCAAAGCCACAGAGCAAAAACTGTCAAAAACACAGTTACGATCTAGGTAACACTGGCTCAAAAGCATTTGTTCTTCTCATTGCAATAGACTGCCTCAGAGAAGAGAACAGGGTTTATGAGATGGAACAGATCTGTCAGGCCATGATCTAGAGTGAATCACAGAAAAGAGCTGAAGCAATCAGGTAACAACTGCCTGGGCCTGTGACAGCCAATCTCTCAAGAGCTTTCAGCGATAAACAGCCTGCTGTGGCACACGTGCCACGGGGTCGTCACCACTGTATGGGCTAAATGTTAGTTGAGTTGTTTGTATGGTCTCTGATTTATAAAAATTAATAGTACTTGAACTATCTTAGTGTGACAGTAAGTAACACAGTAACATTTTCTCTAAGTTGATATAACCACTGGTTTAAGCTACATTTTACTCGTTTCCAAAAATAAATGTAAACATACTAAAAGGAAGATTTCTCAAACAAAGTTTTTATGGATCCAATTCCATCACTTAGGTAAATCTGGAACATTTATTCAAGCCAAGATCTAACTTCTAAGTGTAGGTGTGCAGGCTTGTGCTAAGGATTAAAGATGGGTCTTTGCACATGCCAAGTATGTGCTCTTCCACTGTATAACACCATCAGCTCCTAAGTGTTTTTATAAAGAATGAAAAATAAAATACAGCAAATGTCTAAAATAAAATGTAGCTCTCATTAGCCTGTAATTATGGGTAGTGAGTATTCCTATGACTCCCAGACCAATAATCTCTGTTGGAATCTATAAATAAGGAGAAAACACTATCTAGCAACTTACCACATTTTTCACTTCCGGAGGTTATCAAGCCCTGCAAGGGAGACATTGAACAGCTATTACTACAAGTTCGTGTCATATGCAATTCACAGTACAGTCAGCTGAGGGTGTATCTACCAGGAAACCAAGGTCTATCAAGATTTC